>JAHLJT010009208.1:0-13010 GCA_031308135.1 Acheta domesticus | reverse complement strand
CCAGAAAATTCTTACCACGCGCCGAATTTTTAGGATATTCGCATTTTTTGTAAACGTTTTTATTATTCGGGACTTTATAAAGCGTTTCTTGTTGCTTTAGGAATGAGTCCATTTTCAGAAATGAAATTGTTGTAATTGTTACGATAACATTTTCATTATTATTCTACATCCTAGTTTAGATCAAGAATGAAATCAAGTTTCCATATAATTATTGTCTTCTTCTTCTTATTTTGGGAAAAGCAGCTGGAGGAGCAATTGAAAATAACCTACAAAGTCAATGAAGATAGGCCTCATTTATAGGAATACATTCTTGGAAACCAAAAGCCCCCAACTTGTATTAATTATAAAAAATCATCGAAAATCCTTTTCCGACCACGTATAACTTAAAATATTGTTACTTCCAGAAGAAAATGTCACATTTATACAAATGACAATAGTGAGGTCTGTGTAAAAATACAGATAAAATACTGTATGCCTGCGTAAGCTCGCATCTACCACGATTTAATATTTTTACAATGTATTATAAACTCAATGCGTTGTATTATTGACGGGCTAATATTTACTACATGAAAATGCATTGCTTTAACTCAAACCATTTACAAACAATCACACAAGCGAAACATATTTGATATTTGAACAAGCGTGATATTAATGTGTACCTCGAAGTGCAAGCGTACACCAATGTAAATCTTGTTTTAAAATGTTAAAATGAAAATAATTCTGTCCAGCTTGAAAAGTGGGTAACAGAAGTATCAAAGCCATAAAAAAATGTAAAAATTAATGCTTTTAAACTTTAATAGAATTTCAATTGCTTTTGCGATTTGAGATTTAGCTTCGAAAAATTAAAAATAATTCAAAGAAATGTTTAATTCATAAATTTTAATCATTTCGTAAAAGTACACATTCCCCGTTTCACTTTTGCACTTTCGGTAAAATGAATTCCATGAAAATCTTCTCCGTTTTATACAAATATTTTTTTAGTTTGAGTAATTCTGGCTTGAAAATTTGGCTGCACTTCATGGGTTACGTTTTAATTTTCCTAATATCAATACTCTTTGGAATTAAATGGAAAATTCAAAATTTTATCGTACAAGTGATCGAATAATTCCGCTTTGAAAATATGTACCTAGCCTACTGACTGTGCATCAGCCTACTGACTTTATAGTAATTTATGATATAAGAGAGTAAACTAAGATTTTATTCGCGGGTGGAATGTTTGGACCCGAGGGGAAGAAACGAGCGAAGGGGTAATTTTCAAGAGTGAATGAAATTTTTTACTCTCTAGTATCGAGCATTATTTTATTTATTACTCATTTCACAAAATTCTTCACAAATTCCTGTATCGTTATTGCGGTAGTCGCATTTTACTAATTACAGTTTCCTTGCTTCTGATATAATGTGCAATAAAATCTCTACAACACCAATCAGAATTCAGAACATATCAAAATCTTTTAATTAAGACACTATAACACAGACGTGTATAGTGTACTCCATAAACTGCATATAAACAATGAATGAAACAACGTTCGTGAAGTAAACACTGATTTGATACTATCTGATTAACAACATAATTATTTAACTTGATTAAATTAAATCATTTGGTCTTAGCATATCACAACTGTAAAAAATATGAATGTCAGTTGTGTTTACACGTTCTACAAAGTACGCCAGCAAAACTGAGTCAGAAATTACTATTTTTTTACTTTCCGTTTTATACATGTATTCTCTGTCATATTTGTCTTTACGTTTCATGGGAAGTAATGCTTTCATGGCTATGTCAGCTTCTTCTAAACTTTCATTCGGAATATTTTCAATATATTTCATTTGCAAACATTTCATGCAAACAAACACACTGCAATGCCCAATAAAATATGTATTTTCAGAAACAATATGACGCCGTGAAATATATACTTTGAATGGTAAAGATGTGGATGAATTTCTCAAAATGTATATTATTCTTAAATGGAAACGAAATATATTGAACGTAACACGTGAATAAAGGGCTACAATCGCACTCGTGGTAAATAAGAAAACTCGCTCCTAACGTCCTTTGTTTTCTGGAACTTATCACTCATGTAATTCTACCCCTCTTTATTAATTCGTTTCGTGATAATTCACAAGAGAATATAGTTATTGTTTATGTCGTCAGGGACAACGACATAAATGACGGTTTACACATTTTTTTTGTTATTTAAGGTCGCATCAACTTCTAGATCATTAGCGAACACTACTGGATTTTAACATTATGGTATCTATGAGAATTATACGATATGGTGATACTAGGGAGTGAAAGGACGAGCATATACAACCATACCCGAGGCGGGATTCGAACCTGCAACCCTTCGGTCCGAGGTCACTGCGGCACTGCTGTCTTAGCGATCTCGGCCACCGGGCCGGCGTTTTAAACCGTTTTAATGGATAATAGTACATTACGAAGCGATGTTGGAATGATGGGTATTTATACACGAGTGTGATATTACGATGCGAGCAAAGAACGAGCGAGTATCATAAACTTCACACGAGTGTATTAATACCCATTACATCGAGTTTCATATGGTACTTTTTCTACGACTTTAATAAGTTAAACTTTTACAATGAATAGTTTCGTGGCAGTTGATTCAGCCAAGGCCATGTAGCGGACAGCTAACTGAATCTACCCTCGCATGCTGCCGCAGGTGGCTGTGGTTACTTGTCCGCCTGCTAGGGAGTACTGCCTAGTCAAATCAGATCAAAGTGAAATTACGATCCACTTTATTTTTAATAATGTGCCAGAAAAAAATACTAAAAATAAAATAAATTAATATTATTGAGCATTACATAATATAAAATACAATTTTAATGTACACAATTGAACGGAAACTTTGCTAAAACGATTCTCAATGATTAATTGTCAATACTTGGTTTGTAAACTTCTCTGTGATTAGTCAAGAACCTATCATAATGAAAACTGTGTCGAAATGATTATCATTATGCAACTGGTTGCAGCCATCAAATGACAGCATTATACAATGGTGGTAGGAAGAAATCTATAGGCCGATTTACACGGTATAGTTTTCGTGTAGATTCTCATACAGTTTCTATATAGAAACGTCAAAATCTCAAACTGAATGTATAAAAGCCAAAAAGTAGCGCATACACGGTCTATACGCTTTCTATATGATTTCTGCATGAATCACCACAAGCCGCCGCCAGGGGGGGGGGGCTAGCGGGAATCAAGTGAATTGCGTCGTCCGAGTACTTTCAGTGATGGTATTTCTATGCGTGCGTTCTGGCTATAATCTTGATTTAGTATTAATTAACCATGAGGGGCATGGAGTATAAAAATTGGAAGGCAGGGATAAGGAAAGAAGTAGTTTATCACAATATATCACACATAACATACAATCGCACCTAACCACAAAATCGACATGGCCGATTACCGTTAGTGAACGATTCAGCCGCTAGAGGCGCTGGAGTCAAGCTGTATGCTTTCTACACGAAAAAATTACGAACATGTTCATGGTTTTCTCATGTAGAAAGCGTAAAGTCTGGACTACATGAAGAATCTAACACGGAAAACCATACCGTGTATATCGGTCTTATTTTTTGTGAGTTGCACGTGTGTGGGGACTTGAAATTAATACATCTAAAACAAAATATATGGTAGTGGTGGAAATGGCCAGGATCTGTTAACCCATAGGGGTGTCATTGAATGTGTAAAGGAATTCAACTATCTGGGTGTAACTTTAACAAGTGATGGTCGTGATAGCAAAGATGTTTTAAACAAAACGAACAGAGGTAGGCAAGTAATAAGATCTTTACATCCATTGATATGGAATTCCAACATAAAAAGAAACACAAAAATTACATTGTATAAAACAATTTTTGAAAGTCTATTCACATATGGAGCTGAGTTATGGACTATTAATGCCAGGGATAGAAGTAGGATTCAAGGAACAGAAATGGAATACTGGAGGAGGTGTTGTCAGGTTACAAGAAAGGAAAGAATGAAAAATCAAAGAATAAAAGAAATAATGAAACCTGGAAAATCAACCTTAGAACTCATAGAAACAAAAGCTTTGCTATGGTATGGGCATTTAAGAAGGTTGGACAGTGAGCGACTGCCAAAGATGATGTGGGAATACCATCCTGAAGAAAGAAGATATAGAGGAAGACCAAGAAGGAAGTGGGAGGAAGATATAAGATCAATGATGGCGGCGAGAGATTTAGAAGATGATGCTTGGGAAGATCGAAAGAAGTGGAGATTAGGCAGCGAGAAAAGACGACAGCTGTAGAATACTCGCTTTACTACTACTACTACTACTGCACGTGTGTGTGTTGCAGCGCGCGCCGCTTGGGCCCCCGCGCGGGGCGTGGGCGCGGGCGCGGCGGCGGCGACGCGCCCATGGCGGCGGCGGTGCGGCGGCGGGCGGCGGCGGCGCGCGAGCGGCGGCGGCGGGAGGCGTGGCGGCGGGGGCGGGAGCGCCAGCGCCGGCGCCACGCGGACGGCGGGCGGCGGCGGCGGCGGCGGCGGGGCCGCGGGGGCGGCGGCGGGTGGGCGAACCCGCTGCGCGCGCTGGGGGCGGCGCGCCCGCGCTCCCCGCCCCCGCCCGCCCCCGCCCCCGCCGCCGTACGCCTGGCCGCGCCTCTTCCCCTTCCTGGCGTGAGGGCGCGGCACGACGACGGCGGTTAGAGACCCTAGATGTAAGAAGAATTCACGTGAGAACAAGCAAAAGTGACAGTTCGCTAAACAAGTGAACATCACTTGTAACTCAGAGAAGTTTCCCTCCGCCGCGGCAGCTGTTCAGAAACACGTGCACCAGGACGCACCTTATATTCAAGATTCGGTTTTAAAATAAACATAATACTTATCACGCAAAAAGTAAATTCCATATAATATGTATAAAAAAAATTTAGAGAAGAGCACATAGCACTGCGCTTCCTAATTTCAATTATTTCTCGTGGCGCACTATATTTTTGTCGGACGAGGAAATCACAAAAGGCAGTGTCGAAACCATTTACAAGTTAGCCAACTGAAAAACAACGAATCGAGGAAGGAGAGTTCAATGGGATCAAGGACACAACGACCACAGAACCTTCGGTTATGTTGCTAGCACTAGCTGTCAAAATTGCTTGTTCTTACATGAATCTCTCTTTACAGAGAGTAGCGCATTCCATTGTTCCACCAATCCCGCCATTTTATATCCAGCTGCCAGGAGAATCGGAACGGTGAGATATTCTGTGTGTTGAGAACCACAAATTTAACCAAAACCAATATTAATACTCTTGAAATCTTCATAACGTCACCAATTGCTTTAATTTTTTAATGCTTTAATTTAATGCAATAATTTTCCTTCAGCTCCCGATTGCTTTCTAGCGGGGCTATCGGGTGTGAGGATATTAAATGGCGGCGGTTGCGCTACTCTTTGTATCTAGGGACTCTAGCGGTGGCCACTCGCGGTCACATCGCTCGCCTTCCAGCTCTGGGTACACAGATGTTAGAGAGTATTTGCACACCGACGCTGAAACATAAGCGCACTCGGCTATTGTCACGTATTGCTTGAAACACCGATCACGGTCTCTGCAGCAAACATAGCGTTCCGGGCTCGGTTCGGTAAACGAGGCTTCATAACGTGTACCGAATCGGTTGTCGGTTATGCTTGTTTTGGGTTCTTAGTACACCAAGAACCCAAAGGGGACAAAAGCCGAATCCGGTTTTCATTGAAGGAGGTGTGGTTTTCCACTCTATGAGGATGGAATCCAGTGAGAAGGAGTATTGAAATTCTTGTGGTTTCGCAAATGGGGAAACCCTTTAAAACAAGCAATTCAACGTTCCACATTTTACAGCCCTTATAATTCCAAGTCCGTTTGATTCTTAAATTTCGTGCAGAATTGCATTTCCTACATCGTCCATATCAATATTTCCAAGTACACATAATTCTTTCATAGCAAGGAGCAACACATCCAGAGACTAAAAAACAAGGGACCCTCTGGCCACACTTGGTAATTGCTTCTCGGTGTTATTCCAAGAAACAAGTGATTATGATGTAACTAATCGGAGTACTAAATGAAAACCACAGAATAGAAAATGGAAAAATTAATGAACGAAATTGGAAAAGCGCCAAACTTATGTGCAAGTTAATTCTGTTGCTACCAGACGTCAGCACTTTATAAGTGTGAGCGAAAGCGTTGTGAAAAATCTCTCTTTGAGCTTCACACAAGGTTCGGAAACATTTATAATGGAAAACGTTATCTGTTTCGCAAAAACTCTCTATTAGTCTAAGAAGGGACCGCTTTGACAGCTAACGGTTAGTTACTGCATACAACATAACGGCAGGTTATGTTCATGCGCTAAAATTGTCAACGCGCACGTTGGCAGTTGGGTCACTTGTAAGTAGCTTCGACACTTCTCTTGCAATACCACCATCCGGCATAACATTCCTCTGTTTCTGGACCTGACAAACTGGTCCCTTTTTAAAATAACTTCTCCACATACGGGTGAAAATCATGGTTGGCACATTGCACATTGTCACTTTTCAGGAATACTGTTGTAACAAAAATAAAAGTTTTGTATAGGAAAGCGCGATTGAATTTCCTGGCAACTTCATTTGCTTTCCATTGAAAGATGGTGATAGTTATACCCAAAGAATGTAGTGACACTTGGCTTTCTTAATTTATGAAATTGGATTTTATAAAAGTAAATCTTTTAAATTTTTGCTTAAAAATAAATGGCGATCTCTGATCATGATCAAGTGATGCATCTGACATCAAGTGGCAAATTGTTACTTTCAGAGATACAGACTTAATTTTCACAGAAAATGATTTTTTTGAACTTATTTAATGTAAAAATCTTAATTTTATATTTTTAAGTTATAATAATATTCCAGAAAAGCAAACTGTGAAATCTGTGAAGGACATTGCGAGTTTTATACGGATACTCCCTCTCTGCTATTTCTCATTCCACCATTGTTTCATCACCATCATTTATATTTCAAATTGTAGATTTCAGGTACGATCGCAAAAGCTAGGGGCTGACGATAATAAAAAAATAGTAAGATGTAGGCGTCCTTGGCCAGAGTCAATGAAATGTCGGTCGTCCGAATAACGTTGCAGAAGCAGGATTTAACTTTAAACTTTGCGATCGCATTTACTTCTGAAGAAGGTCGGGAGACGCCGCGTCCCAGAAATGCCGGCCAACCAAGATCTCCCGTCTCTCCAACTTCTTTTGAACTAAACGCTACCTTCTGTGAAAGCAAAAGTTAGAAATATTCTTTATAATCTCTTACTTATTAATCAATTAAAATTTATTTTGTGCAATAAAGAAATTAAGTTATTATTATTATTTCTTATTTCTAACGAAATTGAATACATTGGTATCATATACAACTCATATTCAATTATAAGACAGTCATAACAAAAGGAGACGAAGAAAAGTGTTGCAGGGCGATGCTATGTTGATGATTAGTAACTCACAATAACGTAATTACAGAGGATAAAAACAGTAGAAAACTACTTACATAATTACTTTAGTCATTATTTTTAATAAGCATGTAATTTTGTTTATTGATGATCTATAATAATAAAAATATTTATACGAGCACTTCTAATATTTGTATCTGTCATTCTATTTAATTAGAAAATATTGCATTAGAAACTATAATTTATATTTTGAATATAACAATGTAACCATAAATGTTTGTGACTTGCTTGTAATAACGACGAAATGTTCAATAAATAATAGCACAAGAAAACAAACTTTGTGTACATGGAATAATACATGTATGATATAATATCCACAACAGAACACAGGTAATATGTTTCAGAATTTCCCCTCACGAAAGTCTCTACAGGTGAGTTCTCTTATTATATTGTCCTGTGTATTACCAAAGATAAAGGTAGGCCAAAAGGTCACTATCCATTAATGTGAGTTATTTCTTCAAGTAATTTATTATCATACTTTATAGTACATTGTTTAAAATTGTTTTCCCTCTCCGTCGACTCATCTCCGAAGATAATCTGGGGACACTAAGCAAATTTCTTCACACAGCTTTGGATTTGAATCAATGCCCTGAAAAGAAATGTCAATGGCGGTTCTTAGGTCATTGTGGTTGGATTTGAAGCGTATACCATATTTTTAATTACTCCCCAAAATGAAAAAAACATGGGAGTGAGATCTGATGCTCTGGGAGGCATTTCAATTGTCTCTTGCAAGTTATTAATGCATAGCCTCTTTTGTACAATTTTAGAATAAAAACATTCTTCTTTTGACAACACACCAACAACATATATGTAAGCAAATCTGTATCTAAACATCTGACAGCGGATGATTTAGCAATGCACTTTAGTATGTCTGTCACTAATTGTTTTAATGTATGAATGTGACAGACGGGAAATTGATTCTATGCGGAATTAAAACCATAAGAGGAGAAGTAATTATTGTTTGTGACTTTTGGCCCCACCTATATTCTATTAATATTTCTGCTAGATGAGACAACGGAAGTCTGTGCACAAACGAACAAGCAGTCGGAGAAAATTTGCCTCGGGTCGGTTCTACATGACCAAATTGAACACTAATGAGATTGAGCACAACACACGCGCGACGTGTGAACAAAATTACAGACTGTTCAACGCACAAAATGCAGTTAATCCAGGGATTATGTGAATCTGTTTTATAATACATCCTCAATGCGGGCTTATTTATTGGTTTCCAATTTGTAACGCAACACGCAAAGGGAATATTAATATTTCGGGGTTCGTGGGAGCAGAATATTTCTCCAATCCCTAATGATTTTCACAGGGCGGTAGAACTGTACAATAAAACTAGTGGTGCTACAACTGCACTTACTTCCCCTCATTATTTTCACCTTATGTAATTTTTGAAAATTTAAAAGTTTAAAGAAAATGAAACCTGTGCCATTTTTAACCATCCTTTACTCGCCGTCCCTACTCCCTCTTTTAATCGTCTTTTACGTTACCTTCAATTTTGAGAATGATGTTGAATTTGTATTTTCCGATACAATTTTATAATTTTATATCAATTTTATTTCTTCCAGCATAAAGTATTTATTTATTAAGCTATTAATAAACATTTAGAAATTAATACGTAAAATTCAAAACATTATATTTATTATTAACGATTATTAATCAATTACATTTTTGCTCTCCCATCGTGAAGCTATTTCGTTGTTGAAATATACAACTTGTAGCCTATTTTTGTATCTAATGTAGGAAACAATCTTTTAGATTTACGTCTAAAACCACATTTATTTTCAGCAATTTCAAGCTCCGAAATTGATGTGCAGAAAATCTATCAGTCTTGCAGACGAAAAAGATTTTTGGAACTAGAAAGTTTACAGAGAAAGGTCATTCTTATTTGCAATGGTTTCTGCAAAAAGCGAATATCCCCATGTTTCTTTTCAATGTTTCTCGTGTCTCAGGAAATTAAGAGAAGCAAGATGGGGAAACGAACGAAGAAAGTGAGACTTTCAGGTGTTCCATCAAGAGGCCATTTCAAGAGAAGTTAGAAGCGAGGGAACACGCCAGGAAAAAGGTAGCAGGAGGTTACAAACGGAATGATATTGTTAAAAACGGAAAGTTAAATGTTTTCGTCGGATCCCAGAGATGGTAAATAAACAGCACACGAGAAAACTGCAAAACTGAAATATTTCAACTGAAACAGAAAAATATTCGGGAACGTAATACAAAGGAAAAAATACAAGTCTGTATTTGTACCAATTTTCAAAATTTCAGATATTTTAATGCAAATTGGGCTAAACTATACTCCACTTACGCAAAAAGATAAAGGAAAACTTTGAGACTGTTTTACAGTTGTTTTTGAAAAATGGACTCAAAATTATGCGAAAACGTCTTATTTTATGATTAGTCGAACCCATTGTATATTTATTCCCGAGCAAAATTACTTCACTAAATTTATCAATATATGTTGAAAATGTTATTATTTAAATTTCACATTCTCATACTTGCAAATTGCATGTAGCGTCATAATTTCTTTACATATATTCCATTGTAATGCCCTTTGTTCTCGAACACTACTGTGGAACCCGCTGCGCATCCATTTTTCTGCCTTGCTTCATTGCCCTCCCATATTTTGCACCTGACGTGGAAGTCGTAAACAAATGACACACTTCACAAAACCACGATGTGCGGCCGAACATTGGGACAAGCCATTCATGAACTCTCGCGTAGCCAGTAAACTACAACCAGATTTGTTTAAAAAAAAACACATGGACATGTTCATCATATAATTATTTTTCCGTACTAAGCAATATTATTGTATCTTACATTTGTTTTTCTTATGCAAATTTATCTGACACCTCACAGTACAAGGATTAATAGACGCGATAAACTTTCCTTTAGGTTATCGAAATCTGCAGGAGCTTATGCGTCAAAGGATATAAAGGATACTAAATTCTTTGAACATGTGAAAAGGGATATAAAGAAATATAGAATAAATTAACACTTCATAGAGGATATGGTATATTATATATACAGCATATAATAGTGTAAAATGAAAATAAAAATATTAATACACAAAAAAGCAGACGCAATCTAATTCAGTGTTCTAATCCAGAATTGCTTTCACGACTGCTCTCTCGTGGTGAAATGGACAACTGCATTGAGCAAAATTTCATGCGTCACCCGGGTCACCGAGTCTCACAAGTACTAGAGGCAACTGATGTTTAGTGACTGGACTGATTGCGAGCAAGGAGACCCCTGCCTTTCACCTCCGCGCTGGCGTGTGTGCGATAAGAACGCGAGGAGAGCATGGGCATGATCAGTGAGGGTGGATGCGGGCATGGGCGCGGCCAACGTGTGTGTGCGCGGGCGCAAGCATTGCTTCAAACGGGCTCGATGAATTCTGGCATGGTAATGGAGCATGAGAGTGGGGTGCTAAGGGAACGTACCTCGTCAACAGTAAGCGTTTTCAATGAACATGGGATAGAGCGGAGCACGGGAGAAGGCGTAATGGTTGCCTTCGATGAAGTCATTGACTGGGAATGGACTTGAACGTGGGCGCACTCAGCAGTCGTCGGAGACGTGGGGTTTTGCGTTTGCGGTTGCATGTGGGCGAGGGCATGCTCAGTGAGTGTGAGTGTGAATGTGATGGGCGCAGGCGTGCTCAAAGTGAGGGTGTGTATGAATTTCGAAGTGAACATGGGTAAGGGCTTGTTCAATGAATGGCAGTGGGAATGTGAGCTACAGTATACGAGGAAGCATGCTCATTGCAGGGTGCTGGGGAGAGGGCGTGAGCATAGGCGGGGTCAGTGGGGGTGCGTAAAACCGAGCGTGATTGAAGTCATACTCAGTGAGCGAGAGAGTGAATGTGAGTGTGAGGGAGGTGACAGTGAAAGGAGTGTTCAGTGGGTGGTGCGTGGGCGAGGGGATGGAAAGCGAGCGCGAATGCGGATATGAGCGTGGGTGAGGGCATACGCGTGAGTGGGCGTGGTCGCGAGCGTGGCTGAGGGTACTCTCAGCGTGCGTGTGCGTGGGTGGGAGCTTGGAAGAGGGCGTGAACGTTGGCGAAGTCAGTGGAAGAGAGTGTAAGAATGAGCTTGGGTGAGGATGTGCACATAGCGAATGGGAGGAAGTGAAAATGGGCGAGCGCCTAGGTGTGGTCACGAGCGTGATCGAGGGTCAGCTCAGAGGGTGTGTGCATGGACGAGACCATGGGGGAGGGAATGAGCGTAGAAGGGCTCCGTGGGGGTACGCAACAATGAGCGTGGACGAGGGAGTAGGCATGCTCACCAGCGAGACTGTGGGCTTGCTCAGTGGGTGGGTGCGTGGGCGAGAACATGGGGAGGGTATGAGTGTAGACGAACTCCATGGAGGAGTAACGTCGCCTCCGTGACTGGACTCCGTAAGGGTGAGGTTGGGAGAGGGCATAAGCGTGGTCGCGAGCGTGACTGAGTGCTCTCTCAGTGTGCGTGGGCATGGGCCAGAGCATAGGGAGGGCATGAGCGTAGACCGGCTCCATGGCGGGGGGGTACGTAACGGTGAGCGTGAGCGAGACCATAGGCGTGGCCTCCAGCGTGGTCGTGTGAAGTCGTAGGCTTCCGCGGCCGGAGTCATGTGGATGATCTTGGCTGTCCTGGTGACGCCGCTTCGAAACCTGTGCTGCCGACGTTTCGATCATCTTATCGTGGTCTTCCTCAAGGCTGATTTGCGAGCCCTGAGGAAGACCACGATAAGACGGTCGAAACACAGCCTTCAACATAGCATCACCCGGACATCCAAGGTCCTCCACAGCGTGTTCCCTCAGGGGGTATGGCCACGAGGTCGTGCGTGTGCGGCGGCGGGCCGGTCGAGCGCGTGGCGCACGGAGGCGAGCGCGACGTCGCGGGGGCGTCTGGCCGCGCTCGTTCTGCGCCTGCGGGTCGGCGCCGTGCGCGAGCAGCGCGCGCACGCACGCCTCGCGCCCGCCGCGCGCCGCCAAGTGCAGCGGCGCGTCGCCCTGGCGCGTGCGCGCGTCCGCGTGCGCGCCGTGCGCCAGCAGCGCGAGCACGCACGCCGCGTGCCCGCCCCACGCCGCGTGGTGCAGCGCGCGCCAGCCGCTGAAGCGCAGCGTCGTCAGCCCGAAGCGGCACAGGGCGTCGGGGTCGGCGCCGGCGGCCAGCAGCGCCCGCAGCGCGCCCTCGCGCCCGCCGCTCGCCGCGCGCCGCAGCGCCTCCTCCGCCGCCACGCCCCTGCGCACCACACGCTTACCTTACATCTAATTATCTGTATCTTACACTCAGATCTGGTATCTTGGACTCATATCTCAGACTCATATCATAGACTCATTTAACTCACTCTGGTATTTAGACTCATATCTTGTATCTTACATTCATATCGTGTATCTTACATCTTATACTCATGTCTTATACTCACATCTTAAACTCACATCTTAAACTCACATCTTAAACTCACATCTTCTACTCACATCTTATACTCACATCTTATACTCATATCTTATACTCACATCTTACACTCACCTCTTACACTCATATCTTATACTCTACGTTATAGTCTTA
>JAHLJT010009207.1:0-11242 GCA_031308135.1 Acheta domesticus | reverse complement strand
GAGGAATAAAGAAATTCGAAATGTAGTCGGGAAGTGCGGAGAGAATATTCTGAATCAAAATGAAATTTTAAGAACACCTGCAACATTTAATAAAATCCAAACGAACACAATCTTTCATGAAAAAGGAATTAGAAAATTTACATGGGCAGTAAGGGTGACGTAGATCCTTAATTGACTACGTAATTGCAAACAAAAGAATACCTGGGCAAATTGTATATACACTAGTGAAGAGAAAGAGCGATATATAGAATCTGACCATTTCCTGGTAGTTTCGTTTATACGACTATGGGCTAGATTTACTTATTTATTTACGTCAAAAACAGTTTAAAACTGTGTGTGACGAGCTATGGGGAGAAGTGAAATTTGTGCACGTTTTCATAATTCTGTGATATCTATACTAAACCATATTCTATTCGAATTTTGAATACAGATAAAGAGCGTTTTTTCAAGTTTTGTTGACAAAATGTTCGCTCCTTTATAATAAAATATATTTTCAAAGGTAAATTAGCTATGAATTTGTGCCCTTAACCCTTATCATGTTCTTCATGAAAGAATAATACTTTTGCCGCGATAATATGAAAAAACGATAATTTGAATAACTATATTTCCCACTGAATTCAGAAGACGTGCACAAATAATGAAGTTACATTTATGTCCAGAAGCAAAACAAGGGACCATCTCAGCATTTGCTCAAGGATCAGGGAAACTGGACGAAAAACCTGATCGAGATGGGGCCATTGACCCAGAAGCTGTGGTACAATACGTGTTACAGGATTTTTAGGATTATACAGTCCAACTGATAAATAATTACATTAACTATCATTGTTAAAATTAAAGTTACTTTCGTTTTGATGCTCGGTATAGTCTCGTATTGTATAGAAACAGTTATGCAGCAGAAAAGATTTTACTTGGAACTTAAACTTTTCTATCGAATTTAATCGTTTAATGTCATCTGGCAAAGTGATGTAGAGTAATGTACATGAATTGTATGTGAATTTTGTGTAGTGAGCTGTTGATACTGCCATCTGATGAATATGATTACTACGTCGTGTGTTCTACTTATAGACAACAGCGTGTGCTGAAAATATATTCCCGCCCTTAAGTAAGTCATTTTTGACAAAAACTATTCATTCGTAAATCAGGAGACAAGGTAATGGTAAAATTCCTAGATTAATAAAGAGTGACTTACAAGAATCACGTGGGTTGGATTTGCTTATTATTCGTACAATTTTTTTGTAATCTGAAAGTCTGTGTGCTATAAGCTGTGTTTCCCCAAAATATTATGCCATATCTCAGGCGGGAATGAACATTGGCAAAATATACACAACGAGCTGTATGAAGGCTGACAGAATTTGAAAGAATTCTGAACGCGTAGCATAATGAGCTTAATTTTGTGTTCAATTCATTTAAGTGGGCATTGCATTTGAGGTTTGACTGAATTGATAGACCTAAAAGTTCTGTTACTTTAACATCAGTCAATGGCACACCGTTCATTTTCAATCGAGTACAGATTTGTTTATTTGAAATGGAAAACTGCATTGAAACAGTTTTCTTTTCATTTACTATTAATTTGTATTACGGAACCAATTTGAAACATCTCATATTGCACTATTTACGGTTTTTTATTGCCAAGAATATTTGTGTCATCCGCAAAAAGAACTGTTCTTCCGTTTCGAATCGCTAAGGGCTTGACGTTTACGTATAATAGGAAGAGAATAGGGCCTAAAATCGATCCTTGCGGGACTCCACGTGCAATTGGCAAAGAACCAGAAAGGTGTGTACATAAAGTTCCATCATTCCAGTAAGGTATTTCTACTCTCTGAGATCGTTGTTTAAGGTACGAACATAGCCAATCTAGAGCAATACCACGGATTCCATACGAAGGTAATTTTGAAAGTAAAATGTTATGATCAATGACGTCAAAAGCTTTTGAAAGATCTAAAAATATTCCCATAGTTGCTTCGTTTTGATCCAATGATCAGGCAATATCTTTCAGAAAAGAAAAAATGGCTGTTTCCGTAGATTTTGATTTCCGGAATCCATGTTGGCAATCTGAAAACGCGTTATGTTTATTCAGAAAGGTTTCCATTCGCACATAAAAAAGTCTCTCTAATATTTTTGAAAAAACTGACAAAAGAGAAATTGGCCGATAATTTTGAATTTCGTTTTTGTTGTCTTTTTTGAAGAGCGTCTTAATCTTAGCTGTTTTAAAAATATCTGGAAAAATTCCGCTGCATAAGGATGCATTAAATATGTGAGTTAACGGGTGTATAATGGCAGACGCACACGTCTTTAACAAACAATCCGGAAATCCATCTAAACCGGCAGAATAATTATTTTTTTTACCGATTATTTTGAGAATTTCAGAGGATGAGGTTTCGGAAACGAACATTGTGTCTAAGATATTTAGGGAAACGTCAGATGTTGAATTTTGAAGCTGAAAACACTTAGTGAGAACGGCAGCAATTCTCGAAAAGTATTGGTTAAAGAGACTAGCCGCTGTTGCCGGATCGCTCAGATCTCTATCATTATCTTTTAAAACAACAATCTCTACAAGGTTCTAGATGATTTGGTCGCATTTTTTACTATATCCCACATTGATTTTGTTTTGTTATTTGAGTTCAAAATATCCTGATCGTGTTTCATGATTTTAGCCTGCCTTATGACTTTTCTTAACAATGATTTGTATTTTTTAAAGAAGAGGAGGAAATATTGAGATACGTTGTGATGCTTAGAAATGAAAGAAAGAACTCGTTTGTTTTTACATGATGTTCTAATCCCTTGTGTTATCCAAGAATTGCTTTTCCGTGAACTATTTAATTTTATTTTCTGAGAGGAAAGCAAGTGTTAAAATGAAATGAAAGCGTTGACAAAAAAATAATATTTATCGTTTGTATCTATTTATTTATTTGTCAGAAAAAGTAAAAACTGTATATGACGTGTGGGGAAAGAGATTATCTGCGCACATTTTCTTGAAGGCCAGAATTAAAAAAAAACAAAAAAAACGAACAAATGAATTTAGAAAATCATTATTTTAGAAAAATAAAAATATTTGAAAAATGTTTGTTCCCGAGTTATAGAAAATCAATTTCAACTGTAAATGAACTACAAGCAAAAGGAGTGCTCAACAAAACGTGCGCACAGTGAAGCTACATTTACGTCCAGAAGCAAAACAAGGGGCCATCTCAGCATTTGCTCAATGGATCAGGGAAACTGGACAAAAACCTGATCGAGATGGGGGTCATTGACCCGGAAGCTGAAGTACATTACTTGTTACAGGTATATTAAATATTTTTTTAAATGTATACAATGCAAACGTAAACTAATTCATTATATATCTTTGTTTTGTTACAATAAACATTATTTTTCTTTTTGACGATCAGTATAGTCTCTAATTGTATAGAAACAGTTTTGCAGCAGAAAAGATTTTACTTTTAACTTAAATTTGTGTACCGACTTTAATTGTTTTATGTCATCTGGCAATGCGTTGTAAAGTAACGTACAGGTATTGTATGTTGATTTCTTGTACTGAGCTGTTGATACTGACACTTGATGCACGTGATTTCTACGGCGTGTGTTGTAATTATCAATATATATATTGCATGAAAATATGTTCCCACCGTTAAGCAGGTAATTTTTGACAACTGATTCGTAAATAAATAGACAAGGCAATGGTAAGATTCCCAGCTCAATGAAAAGAGGCTTGCAGGGATCACGTGGAAGGTATGTTTTCATTATTCGAATAATTTTCTTTTGCAATCTGAAGGTCTTAATACTATAGGATGAGCTTTCCCAGAATATTATGCCATATCTCAGGCGGGAATGTACATTTGCAAAATAAACGCAACGAGCTGCATGAAGGCTGACTGAATTTGAAAGAATTCTGAATGCGTAACATAATGAACGTAATTTAGTGTTTAATTCTGTTATATGTACATTCCATTTGAGGTTTGATTGAATTGAAAGACCTAAAAATTTTGTTGCTTCAACATCAGTTAATTGCATATTGTTCATTTTCAATGGAACATGCGATTTCCGATTTGAAATGCAAAAATGCATTGAAACAGTTTTTCTTTCGTTAACAGTTAATTTGTTATTATTAAACCAATTTGAAACTTCTGAAATTGTACTATTTACTGTTTCTTTTTTGCAAAGAACATTCGTGTCATCAGCAACCAGAACCGTTCTTCCATTTTTAATAGACGAGGGCATATCGTTTACATATAACAGAAAGAGAATAGGACCTAAGATCGAACCTTGCGGGACCCCATGCTCAATTGGCAAAGAATTGGAAACATAAGTATGTAATGTCCTTTCGTGCCAGTATGGTATTTCTACTCTTTGAGTCCGATGTTTAAGGTACGAAGTTATCCAATCTAGGGCAATACCACGAATTCTATACGAAGGTAATTTTGAGAGCAAAATGTCATGGTCAATAACGTCAAAAGCTTTCGAGAGATCTAAGAATATTCCAATGGGTACTTCATTTTGGTCTATTGATGAAGCAACATCTTTGAGAAAAAAATGGCAGTTTCCGTAGATTTTGATTTTCTAAAACCGTGTTGTGAGTCTGAAAACGCTTTGTTTTTCCTGAGAAAAGTTTTCATTCGTAAGTGGAAAAGCCTTTCTAATTTGTTTGAGAAAACTGACAAAAGAGAAATTGGCCGGTAATTTTGAATATCATTTTTGTTCCCTTTTTTAAAAAGTGGCTTAATTTTTGCTGTTTTGAAAATATCTGGAAATATTCCTGTACATAAAGAAGCATTAAAAATGTGAGTTAACGGATGTATAAAGGCAGGGGCACAAGTTTTTAATAAACAATCCGGAAATTCATCTAAACCAGATGAATATTTATTTTTTAGTTTACTGACTATTCTGAGGATTTTGTTGGGAGAAGTTTCGGAAATAAACATCGTATCGGAAATTTTTTGGGAAGTGTAAGATGTTGAATTTTGTGGTTTTAGTCCCTTTGTGAGATCAGACGCAATTCTGGAAAAGTGTTTGTTGAAGAGATTGGCAACTTTTTCCGGATTACTCGTTTTCTTTCATTATCCTTTAAAATAACATTCTCTACAAGGTATCGAGATGATGTGGTTGTATTTTTTACGATATCCCACATTGATTTAGTTTTGTTATTAGCGCTCAAAATGTCCTGACTATTTTTCATTATTTTTGCCTGAACTATTATTTTTCTTAAAATTCTTTTGTATTCTCGAAAGTATATGTGGAAACCGGGTGATACGTTATGATGTTTAGAAATAAAGTAAAGCGTACGATGTTTTTACACGATGTTTTACACGATGATCTAATTCCTTGTGTGATCCAAGTATTACTTTTGCTTGAAATGTTTAATTTCTCTTTTTAAGAGGAAAGCACACGTTAAAATGAATTGAAAGCTTGGAGAAAAATAAATTATATTTTTCATTTGTGTCAACAGCGTTATAAACTGCGTCCCATGATTCTTTCATCAAGTAGTCCGTAAATAAATTTATATTAACTTAAGTGAATGCTCTGCACATGCGTTTATTATTTATTGTGTCAGTGTTTATGTTCTTAGTAATTGTAAGAATTTGTGCATCGTGGTCACTGTATCCTAGATTATTCGTTATTATTTCATATGTAGTTGTGTGTTTGTTAATTATAATTTGATCTAATGCTTTTTGTGATTTAAGCGTATTCCGTGTAGATACATTCACTGTAATATCTAAATTAAAAGAGTGAAGTAAATTGAGAAACTGCTCTTTTTCGTGGGATTCGCTGAGAAAATCAATATTGAAATCTCCACATACAACAATGGATTTAAAAGAGAGTTTACTAATTTTGTTCAGAATTATTTCTAGATTTTCCAAGAAAGTGAAATAATCTGAAGCTCGCTTTGTTGGATGTCTGTAAATGCAAAGTAAGATAATTTTGAGCGTAGTAAGATGTACTACTGTTGTTTCAAAAACTTTTTCAACTGCTCTTCCTCTGAAATTCTCAAAATAATCGGTAAAAAAAATAATTATTCTGCCGGTTTAGATGGATTTCCGGATTGTTTGTTAAAGACGTGTGCGTCTGCCATTATACACCCGTTAACTTGCATATTTAATGCATCCTTATGCAGCGGAATTTTTCCAGATATTTTTAAAACAGCTAAAATTAAGACGCTCTTCAAAAAAGACAACAAAAACGAAATTCAAAATTATCGGCCAATTTCTCTTTGTCCGTTTTTTCAAAAATATTAGAGACCTTTTATGTGCGAATGGAAACCTTTCTCAATAAACATAACGCGTTTTCAGATTGCCAACATGGATTCCGGAAATCAAAATCTACGGAAACAGCCATTTTTTCTTTTCTGAAAGATATTGCCTGATCATTGGATCAAAACGAAGCAACTATGGGAATATTTTTAGATCTTTCAAAAGCTTTTGACGTCATTGATCATAACATTTTACTTTCAAAATTACCTTCGTATGGAATCCGTGGTATTGCTCTAGATTGGCTATGTTCGTACCTTAAACAACGATCTCAGAGAGTAGAAATACCTTACTGGAATGATGGAACATTATGTACACACCTTTCCGGTTCTTTGCCAATTGCACGTGGAGTCCCGCAAGGATCGATTTTAGGCCCTATTCTCTTCCTATTATACGCAAATGACATGCCCTTAGCGATTCGAAATGGAAGAACAGTTCTTTTTGCGGATGATACAAATATTCTTGGCAATAAAAAACCGTAAATAGTGCAATATGAGATGTTTCAAATTGGTTCCGTAATAACAAATTAATAGTAAATGAAAAGAAAACTGTTTCAATGCAGTTTTCCCTTTCAAATAAACAAATCTGTACTCGATTGAAAATGAACGGTGTGCCATTGACTGATGTTAAAGTAACAGAACTTTTAGGTCTATCAGTTCAGTCAAACCTCAAATGCAATGCCCACTTAAATGAATTGAACACAAAATTAAGTTCATTATGCTACGCGTTCAGAATTCTTTCAAATTCCGTCAGCCTTCATACAGCTCGTTGTGTACATTTTGCCAATGTTCATTCCCGCCTGAGATATGGCATAATATTTTGGGGAAACACATCTTATAGCACACAGACTTTCAGATTACAAAAAAAAAATTGTACGAATAATAAGCAAATCCAACCCACGTGATTCTTGTAAGTCACTCTTTATTAATCTAGGAATTTTACCATTACCTTGTCTCCTGATTTACGAATAATAATAATAATAATAATAATAATAATAACAATAATAATAATAATAATAATAATAATAATAATAATAATAATAATAAAATTGTCTTTATTAGTGGCGAGGCTCAGGCCATTTGGCCTGCTCTTCCGCCTAACCACATTAAATATATACATTATTTCATAAACTACGAAGAAGATCTAGGGGGGAGGACACTTTTACTTTTACTTCTGGGAAAGAAAACTAGGGACCATCCCGGCATACGCCTTAAGCGATTGAGTAAACCCAGAAAACCTCAATCAGGATGGCGGCTGAAGGCCGAGGACATTGACAAAAATAGTAAATCTAAATATACTTAATACATTAATTAGAAAAAATAATAAGTTACAATATACATTGATTTGAAGAAACGTAATCTAGGATAATACAAAAATGACAAAATTAAGTAACAAAACTTATACAATAAGAATAAATATTGTGTAATGTTAAGTAGTGAGACAGTAGCTACAACAATATGGTAACATAATCAAATTGATAATTATAAGAACAAAGATTAGAATATTTTCAATTTCTGTATCAGTTACAATCAAATAAATGTTATTTATAAGATGTCCAGCGAAAAGAAAATTTAAAATTTACACATATCACAGACAAAAGAAATTTAATTTTAAGACAAAAGATAGTAGCAGATAAGCATTACACACTTTCTGATGATTAAAAATAAAAATAACCGTCGATTTCTTGGGAATGAGAGTTCAGTTAAGTTAAAAAACCGTTAAGTACAAACTAAATTATAGATCGTGTTTTTGAAGGAGACCTTTAAAGGCTTAGTGATTTCCCGCAAATCAATATAAATTTTTGTTTAGATGCTAAACCATTTCTTATCTTGTGTGCACATATTCAATATGGTTAGTTATTAATATTGTTTTCATTCTTTGTCATTTACTTTATCATGTTCTCCAGAAAATGCGGATTTGAGCACTCTTTACCAAGAAATCGACAAAAATATAAAGGAGACAGTAAAAGTGAAATTAATTACTAATACAACTAGTTAAAAATAGTTTTCATCAATAATTTGAAATATTACACTACAATCAGTACTTAGTAAGTTTGAGTTTTGTAAATTGTATGGCAAAAATATTAGAGGCTAATCTTACATGCCTTGGAAAATAATAGAGCTTTTAATTGCTTCTTAAAAGAATTGACAGAAGGACTATGTTTAATGTTCTTTGGGAGGCAGTTCCAAGCTCTCGTTACGCCTACGGTAAATGACTTGTTATAATAATTAGAATTATGTTTTGGTATTTGTAATAATAATGATTTATCGAGTCTAGCGGATATAAGAGGCCTGAACCGACTTGTTATATGCGGTATATGTTTTGTTTTTAGTAATTTGAATAGGAGAGATAGACAATGAAGCATCCGCCTGTCGCTTAGCCGCAATATTTGATTAATTCAAACGTGTTCGATATGTGATCGTATTTTTTTAGATTGTAAATAAAACGAATACATGCATTTTGAGCTCTTTGTAACCGTGTGGCAAGTGCTACGTTTAAATCGTTATACACAACGTCGCAATAATCGAAGTGCGGAAAGACGAGGGATTCTATTGCAATTTTTTTAATATTGACTGGTAAAAACTTTCCAACAATCCTAAGAGAACCAATTCGTGAATAGACTAACTTTGTAACTTTATTTACATGAGAATCCCAGTTGAGGTTATTGTTAAGAATTACTCCTAAGTTTTTGACTTCAGAACAATATGGTACAATGATTTTATCAAGAATAACATTTTCTATACTAAGGTTATCAACTCGTGATTGAACTTTTTTTGAACAAATTAACATGGTCTGTGATTTAGCAGGATTCAAGGAAAGGCCGTTTAATTTTGTCCAATTCAGCAAGGTTTCCAGGTCCTTATTGGTTCTATCTACTAATTGTTTCAGTGCAGAGGGTCTTCCGCTAATATAAATTTGTAGATCGTCAGCATACATATGATGTTTACAGAAACTAATGGAATTTGGCAAGTCATTTACGTATATTAGGAAAAACAATGGCCCGAGAATGGATCCTTGGGGGACACCCTTTGTCATTGTTTCTGTCACTGAGTAATCCTCCCCGACACTAATAAATTGCTGACGGTTCCTAAGGTAATCTTCTATCCACCGCGTCGAGGCTAATGAAAAGTTTAAGTTCCTGCATTTTGTGAGTATGAATAGTTTTTGTCAAAAATGACTTACTTAAGGACGGGAATATATTTTCAGCACACGCTGTTGTCTATAAGTAGAACACACGACGTAGTAATCATATTCATCAGACGGCAGTATCAACAGCTCACTACAAAAAATTCACATACAATTCGTGTACATTACTCTACAGCACTTTGCCAGATGACATTAAACGATTAAATTCGATAGAAAAGTTTAAGTTCCAAGTAAAATCTTTTCTGCTGCATAACTGTTTCTATACAATACGAGACTATACCGAGCATCAAAACGAAAGTAACTTTAATTTTAACAATGATAGTTAATGTAATTATTTATCAGTTGGACTGTATAATCCTAAATATCCTGTAACACGTATTGTACCACAGCTTCTGGGTCAATGGCCCCCATCTCGATCAGGTTTTTCGTCCAGTTTCCCTGATCCTTGAGCAAATGCTGAGATGGTCCCTTGTTTTGCTTCTGGATATAAATGTAACTTCATTATTTGTGCACGTCTTCTGAATTTCAGTGGGAAATATAGTTATTCAAATTATCGTTTTTCATATTATCGCGGCAAAAAGTATTATTCTTTCATGAAGAACATGAGGGTTCAGGGCAGGAATTTATACCTAATTTACCTTTGAAAATATATTTTATTATATAGGAGCGAGTATTTTGTCAACAAAACTCCAAAAAAAACTCTCTTTTCTGTATTCAAAACTCAACTAGAATATGGTTTAGGATAGAGACCACAGAATTATGAAAACGTGCACAAAATTCACTTCTCCCCATAGCTCGTCATATGCAGTTTTTAACTGTTTTGTGACGTAAATAAATAAAAAATAAAATAAAATCCTGCAAGGTAAAAGCTAGGAATTTGGAGTGTGTTTATATCATTTTGAGACAACCAATGTTCTGTAAAGCAAAAAACATCTATTTGTCTTAGATCACATTGTATTGCTGCCTCGATAAATTCAATTTTATTGAGAAACTGCCTTAGCTTAACACCACGCGCTCACAATAAAGCCGGGGTCTTTTGTGCTTTACGGATTAATTCTTCCACGTGAAAGTTAAATCAGACATCACATTGACTTACTTCATGCAACTTCGTTCACAGACAATGCAGCGTAGTAATACGGCATTACATCATATAAGAGATTTCTGTAAGATTGAGTTACATTTAATTGCACAGTGCAATTCATAAGAGATAACTCTGTACATTTGCACTCTTTCATATATATCCGATTTTTTTCAGATTGAGTCGTAAGATAAGATAACGCAGTAAGATTCAAAGATAAAGCTGTTCCCTTTCATGTCAGATAATAACAAACCTATTCAAATTTATGTATTTTTTGCTAGGTCAGTCCTAATGCGACTACACATTAGTGTTAATGAAAGTTGTTTCAGCCACTAAATTATTATATGTTGTGAGAATATATTTTCATTTGTGAATGTATATTTCATTTCATGAATGCATTGCGTTAAGAACAAAAGAGAAGCAATTATCCAGAGACAGGGAATCGAACTACTGGTTGATTAGGATTTTCAATCAATAGCGTAAAGCTTTCTCATAATTTTTCATATTTTACAGAGGCGTAGCGTGACTCGCACGTTTGGGAATGCTCAACAATAACACACAAAATGTGACTATCACCTACTTCATCTAACAGGCGAATGCAACACAAGGCAGATACATTGGAAGTACTTCCACGATCTCGATTGCTTACAACGGTGTAGGTGCTTTCTACAAAATCCTCACAGCAGTCAGGACTGTCGACGTCTTAAAAGCAAATTACACAATGGCTCAGCTATAATTCTTACTCGCGAATGGCTACGAGACCACTTGTGAATTTATATAT
>JAHLJT010009206.1:0-11996 GCA_031308135.1 Acheta domesticus | reverse complement strand
GGATCGTTTGACGAAATCCGTGGAAGAGCCTATCAGTTTAACTTGAACTACATACACAAATTTAGGAGAGGCAAGCAGGGATATTACGTGAAAGAGATATGAATAGGCACAAATACTGATACTTAAGGAATTGAGCCATCACAAATGACTACTAAATATTCTGAGTTAAACCAAAATAATGATCATTCACCATTTTCCGTAAAAAAAATACCACACTTAATGTCAATCTTTTATTTTATTGCAATGGTTTTTTGACCTTGATAAAAACAGACTCAGTATTTTTACAGCAATTTCTTTCTTTCAAACCTGGAGAGTAGGTATGTCACAATTTGTTTTATTATTACGGTTCAATACGTTCTAATGCATCGCTTTATTAGATATGTTTTACTATTTTATTGATATAATTCTCCATCATTTGAATATAACAATTATTTTTTTTTGAAAAAGTGTCCAAATAGGATCGAAATGTCAAAGATAAATAAAATGTTAAAAAATACTGAGTTTGCTTTTAATAAGATAAAAAACCATTGAAATAAATTAAACATAACAGACGTTAATATCCTCGTCCTTAATTTACTATAAAAGAACAAATTAAAAGAAAACTACGCAGCCTCGAGCCAGTAAGAACTGTCCATGGTTTTTTAGATAACAAGGAAGTTAAGGAATACCCAATAACAATGAAATTGTTTCGATGTTGACTCAGAAATTCTATTCTCATACTGCGCGCACTGACGGAATTATCGTCCTCAGTTTGTCATTGCTTACGACGCACGTGACGACATGCGCAAGCAAAGATCCAAGGAAGACACCGACTATAATTAAATATTTTCGAATAACGTGTTTCGTTTTGGATAAGAAACTTTTTTAATATTCTTGGTACGTATGTAACTTTAAAACTGTATATAGACTAAGATATATATGTCAGTATTCCAGGAGAGAGTTTTCTTTAAAATGTTGCAGTGGTATCAAGAGTAAATTTATTTGTCGTTCATGAACAACGTGCCTGCTACTTTTTGAAAACCAGTTTGTTTTTGTTCATTCGCACGTGCTTCTTTAGGCCACTAGTATAGTATTAGAAACGAATTCATTGATATTTAATTTCACTAATTCAAAATGTTATCATACAACGTCTGAAAAAGTATACCTTTATAATACATTTTTCGAAAAATACAAATTTATAACTTCGTGAACACTATTCAAATTTTCTCTCAATTACTATACTTCAACCATTTCATCGTGTTGAAAGCAGATAGCCCACAATCTTATTTAAGTTCATCATTTCATGGCGCTCACCACCAAACGCGCCAGTTCGTATTCATACGCGGACGCGCTCTCTTACGTTCCGCAACTGCCGAAAATCTTCTCCCCTTCCTCACCACGCGTCGCCAGTCCGCAACCCCCCCATCCCCCCCGCCATTGAGACGCTCCGCTGCCGTTCATTCAACGCTGGGAACTCAGCGTAAAACGCGTCGCTTTACGAGCCCCGACTCCCACACCGGCCACGGCTCTTCGATGGCCCGGTCCTTTCCTCTCCGATTCCACTCTTCCCCGCCACCCGCCTTTCTTTTCTTCCACACCGACCACGGCTCTTCGATGGCCCTGGCCTTTCCTCTCCGATTCCACTCTTCCCCGCCACCCAGCTTCCTTTTCTTCCACCCCGACCACGGCTCTTCGATGGCCCTGGCCTTTCCTCTCCGATTCCATTCTTCCCCGCCACCCGTCTTTCTATTCTTCCACCCCGTCCACGGCTCTTCGATGGCCCCGCCATTTCCTCTTCGATTCTACTCTTCCCCGCCACCCGGCTTCCGTTTCTTCCACCCCGACCACGGGTCTTCGATGGCCCCGCCATTTCCTCTCCGATTCTACTCTTCCCCGCCACCCGGCTTCCGTTTCTTCCACCCCGACCACGGCTCTTCGATGGCCCCGCCATTTCCTCTCCGATTCCACTCTTCCCCGCCACCCGGCTCCCTTTTCTTCCACCCCGTCCACGGCTCTTCGATGGCCTGGTCCTTTCCTCTCCGATTCCACTCTTCCCCGCCACCCGGCTTCCTTTCCTTCCACCCCGTCCACGGCTTTTCGATGGCCCGGTCCTTTCCTCTCCGATTCCACCCTTCCCCGCCACCCGGCTTCCTTTTCTTCCACCCCGTCCACGGCTCTTCGATGGCCCTGGCCTTTCCTCTCCGATTCCACTCTTCCCCGCCACCCCGGCTTCCTTTTCTTCCACCTCGACCACGGCTCTTCGATGGCCCTGGCCTTTCCTCTCCGATTCCACCCTTCCCCGCCACCCGGCTTCCTTTCCTTCCACCCCGTCCACGGCTCTTCGATGGCCCGGTCCTTTCCTCTCCGATTCCACTCTTCCCCGCCACTCCACTCTTCCCCGCCACCCATCTTCCTTTTCTTCCACCGCGGCCACGGCTCTTTGATGGCCCTGGCCTTTCCTCTCCGATTCCACCCTCCCCCGCCACCCGGCTTCCTTTTCTTCCACCCCGACCACGGCTCTTCGATGGCCCGGTCCTTTCCTCTCCGATTCCACTCTTCCCCGCCACTCCACTCTTCCCCGCCACCCATCTTCCTTTTCTTCCACCGCGGCCACGGCTCTTTGATGGCCCTGGCCTTTCCTCTCCGATTCCACCCTCCCCCGCCACCCGGCTTCCTTTTCTTCCACCCCGACCACGGCTCTTCGATGGCCCGGTCCTTTCCTCTCCGATTCCACTCTTCCCCGCCACTCCACTCTTCCCCGCCACCCATCTTCCTTTTCTTTCACCGCGGCCACGGCTCTTTGATGGCCCTGGCCTTTCCTCTCCGATTCCACCCTCCCCCGCCACCCGGCTTCCTTTTCTTCCACCCCGGCCACGGCTCTTTGATGGCCCTGGCCTTTCCTCTCCGATTCCACCCTTTCCCACCACCCGGCTTCCTTTTCTTCTATTCCCCCCTTCCGATGACGTTCCGTCCCTGGTAAATCCCCGCTTTCTCACCCGACCCCGCATTCTTCCTGCTCCCTTTCCTCCCACATTGCACGTTCTCGACACGTTCCCACCACCATCCCTCTGGCGTACGTGACGCAGGGCATCGACTGATGTCACTGCTGTGACCGGGAGGTCTTAGAGTTAGTTTCCCGATTGTGGCAGTATTTTCGATAGATAGCTGGGTCGAATTCAACCTGTGTTTGGAGAAGAATTTTAATGTCTGGCTGCTCTGATCGGTAGTTTTCAGTAGTTTCGCCCATCAATATCGGAGCTGTAACCTACCAAACGGACCATGGGTCGTGCGCGATCTTTTCTTCCTCTTCCTTGCCTTATCCTCACCTCTTACATACAGACACATTCACTTGCACTACAATACCACATTTGTCGGGAGCTTAGAGCTCATACCCGCTGTGGGGGATGCAACGCTGCGTGTAGATACCTTGTCGGGGAATATTCCCACAAGTCAACGTAGGTCGGGGTCGGATCACACCAGCCAGCGGGGGAACATTACAGCCATCCCCCCCGCCGGCAACAAAACACGCACTACACTTACGGGACCAACGACCTTCTCAGTCTCTCTCTCTCCACCTTCTCCAGGGAATCACTTAATCAGTCAATGACCTTCCCTCCAACTCCCCCGACATTTCCTCTACCTCCCTTCCATCACCCTCGACTTTTCTTCTACCACCCCTCCATGGTAGCCCACTCTTCTCTCCACGAGACCGCCCTGCTTTGCACTAAAGGATATTGATTTCCGCTCGTCGTCGTGCGATCGAGAGAGGTAATCGAGATCCGACCGACTTGACTTCCTCAACTTCGTGGTGTTTCTTTGAGCTCCTCTGAATCGGGTTTCCCGGTCACCGCTTCTGGGCAGTGAAATTACCAAACACAAGATGAATCGTATTAGGGTCTGTTCTGGCTGTTACAAAAGTGGTGTTTGCTACAAATCAAGAATATTCTTTGACCGTCATTTCTCAAAATTTGTGAAGTGAACCACCAATATTGGAACTGTCGTGATATTTTTCAATAGTTATAAGTGGTTCAGATGAATAAATCGAATACGTCTTCAACGCTACAATCTTAAAAATTCCATGTTTTTATTCGACGTAAGAAGCAACTATCCTGGTGCAACCATGTACTAATCCTACATGTCTACATCCTGTGGTTTTTAACAAGGGACCTTAGTAAAGGTTACAGAAAATTTTGTGATGGAAATAACATTTAATATCACTCTTTCAGAGAACCCTATCATTCGAAGCTCTTAGTCATATTCTATGGTATACCGGTAGTTTACTCTCACGAGAAGCGTCCCAAACAAACTAACAAATTGAGCGCTGCCAGAGATTCACACACACTTCCACACAAGCTAACTATAAGTTAAATCCAAGGTGTGCTCGTTCTGATGGATCACCTTATTATTCGCAATGAAATAGATCAAAAAAGAACAACCACAATACGTTACCTATGGGGAAACCACACAACAAATTATCGTAGCTGCATAAAATTTAAAGACGCAGAATGTGGACTATAGAAACGGCAAGCGTTTTACAATGCTTAAACTTTCAATACAATACTTTGAAAGTTTTCACTGATGGGGCAGTGGGAGAGGCGTTGTAAATGCACCCACTGATGATATTGATGAGAAATCCTGTCAGCAGACTTCACCACCGTTAGGATTTTTACTGGTCATTTCCATTGGCTGAACAATTAACTCTCAAGTCTCAGGAAGACACACGGGAATTCACATTCAGTTTGACACCTAAATCGTTGCGGTATTTGTTGGGTGTTGTTTTGCTTATTGAACAATACAGTTTACCACTAAATATCACTGCTGAAAAACACGGTTAAATCTCTTCGCTCGGTCTTCTCCGTCACCACATTCGTAACTGAACCACGAATACTGAGCGGAGCGCGATCTGCACTGTGCCTTGGTCAGCAGAAGGGTGGTCTCTCTCGCTAATGTCGAAAACCCGACAACCTCGAGACTCGAACGTAATGACCTCTCGAGCAAGGGAATGCAGTGTCAACTGTCGTGAGCCTGAGTAATTTCCGTCAGTTTGCAATTGGGAGATAACACATATGGGCCGTAGAGGAAGGCAATTAATTTCAAATACAGTTTCATCTACGGCGAAATTATGAAATAAAATTTGAAGTTTGTTTAGTATTCTTAACAAAGAAGTGTAATCTAAGTAGCTATACGAAAACTGATGAGCAGTTTCTCACCCCGCATAAAAGTCCATTGAGTTTTTTCGTGCTGTGCTACTTTGGGAGACCTTATTTAAGGGGATATGCTGTTCTGATCTTGTGCATCGTCGTGACGGAAGTAAATTACGGTACGAAAGTCCGATTAAAAAATTTATTGTAAACATTTTAATAAATGATTTATTTTTCATAAACTAGTACGTCATTTACTTCACTCAAAGTCGAGAGCTACAATTTAATATTTTGTGCTCACAGTGAGATTCTTCCAAGAATTTCATCAGAGAAGAGATTTCACTCAGACTGTCCTCTTTCCGACGATTCTTCCAGGAATGTAATTTCAAACAGCAAGTTGGCTGCTAAAGACACAAAATTGCCCCCTGATTACCGGAAATGCGTCATAATTTGAAAGCGGATAGCCTTGAGAACAAGAAAGCTCTTCGAATTAAGATGAGCACCGGGCAATCGAAAAATTCAAAAATGCTCAGTAGTCGGGAGAACATGCAGTCACTCAGAATAGTAATTTCATAATTGAAAACTTTTTACTTCCTCAACTATCATGTACTTATATGGGAAAGAGAAAATACTTAATGCTGCAGCGGAAAGAGGTATTTTCGTAAAAACAACTATCGTAGTACGTTGATATCGAAATTAGTAAGACCACGTGAGGTCATACTTTCTAGAATTTTTGTTAACTTTCCCAATTATCGAAAATTCAAAGTTTTCTGCGATAATGAGATCTGCACCATTTTTAAACGTTCGTTTTTCTCGTCGTGGGAAAACAAGGAAAAATTGGTATCATCATTGGTATCATTTTAATAATAACTTTTACTTCAAGTACAACTATCCATTTTTTTAAAAATGTACATTATCTTACTTTAAAATTTCAATTTTAGAATAGATTTCATTAAGAAAAAAACTTTTGTTAATATTATAATTAGGGTACTCAATATTATTTGTTTTGCAATTTTCAAAATACAAAGATTTTACCGAAAGTAGGGCCTACACCATTTCTAAACGTGTTTTGCTCTGTAGTTGATGCAGCGTGGTGGGAGGTTCCGTGCTGCGAATGCGACTACATACAGGATCAGTACGGGTCTCAGGGGATTGTTTCTTTAGAGGCAAATGAAAGGCAATGCACTTGTGAATGAATTTAAGTTTAATTCTTGAAAATAGATAGTTAAACAAATAGGTAATTTAGCAGTAAGCCGGAGGACCAATGACTGATCGTACAGTTTAAGTTTCTTCTTTCTTGAAGTTTACATTCATCACTGATTGATGATAGTGTACAGCAAACACCAACCCAAGTCAGACGGCTGAGTGTGTATGCCGACGGCTGAGATTGGCTGCGGATGATACGGCTAGTAGGCTGGATGTCACCATGGGCGCGTACTTGACTGCTGGAGCGGCCCGTACTGTTGACTTGGCCAGGTGAGGGCCGATTCACGGGTGGCCCGAATGTAGATCGCGGCCTGCTGGCCGCGCTGATTGATTGCCGGAGCCTTGATAGCCAAAACATTGATTGCCGGAGCCTTGATAGCTGACTCGTTTGCAGGCTGTCTGACGAGTGGAGCGAGTACTGGCACTCGTCCGGAGTATTGACAAATGTGTCAATGATAGTTGATTATCTCATAGAAGTTGACGGTAATAGTTTGACCGTGATAGTTGACTGTAGTAGTTTCAGTAGCAGCGTAGAAATGACTGACAGAAATGATTGATTGAAACAGTCGACAGAGTTTGACTGAAGAGTTAGTACAGTTTGCTGAATACAATAGTTCGACTGAGTAGGGTGGTTGACTGAAAAAGTGACTGGCTAGTCTGACTGAAGATGTGACTGAGTAGTAGCGCGTGGGAGCGAAGTTGCCGTATTTATTGAAGCGTATTTTTTCGAGTGCAGAGGGTGAGGAGTCACGTGACACTTGCAGCTAGCCTATGGCATGCAGTGAGACGCAGTGTGCCGTGAGAGTTGCTTGGTATTTGTTGTTATTTTCTGAAGTGTATCACGTGAATTGGCGTGGCACTTGCAGTGCCTGCGATGGCTGCACCTCATTTGCAATGCTTGAGATGTTTCTCACGGGAACCGCGTTGCGCCGATTGAGAGACGCGGGCGGCCGCGCGGGCGCGGGAGCGGCTGCCTTGCAGATGTGTCCGTGGTCGGCGAATGATAACGCCAAAATTGGTGTTGGAGGCACGTAGCAATATTTATGAATGTTTGTAAACACATCTGGCCGCCGAAGGCTGAGTAGAGGGCAGGTAGACGGTTAATAGCGTCAGGCACCCTGCCGCGCGCCGGCGGAGGTGAAGCCCTGGGTAACTGACCCGTCGCCCTTTCCCCGCCTTACAGTACAATGGGTGGCGGCGGTTCGGCGTTCGCGGCAAAGAGGGCTCAATGAGAATTGTTTTGTTGCCTTAACATCTGTGATTCACTTGTATAGTTTTGTATGGACGTGCTCGTCTGCCGTAAGAGGCTTTGAGGGTGGGACAGCCGAATGTTGGCCGCGTGGGTGAAAGACAATTTGGAGCTGCGCCCTGCTAACAAATTTCCTCGCGATTGTTCGCGAGATTGAACGTGCTCTATTGTATAAAAAAGAAAGAAAAAGATTTGTGCCATTTTCGAAAAAATATGTTATCTCTAATTCAATCGTTTGCTCCTAATGTGCTACGATTTCTAATGTTTTACAATTGATGAGTGGCGTGTGTTAATACGGAGAGAAATTGTAGTTTTTTAATATTGTAATATTACGAAACTGTATAGTTTGAGATTTGGACATTTAAAGTTGAGATTTGGTGATAGGGGATTGACTGATTTTTCGTGATTTCGGGCGCGTCAACTAGTATGGTCGTTAGCCTCAAATGGGTGGTGCACGTGGAATGCGTTCACAGGAGGTAACATGTTCTTTCCAGCAAGATGTGAGATCCGGTGCCGTCCTACGTCGGCGTGTGTGTGTGTGTGTTTATGAGTTAGGGGTGACGATAGGACAAGGAATAAGAAGGAAAGATCGCGCGCGGTATCCTTAAATTTCAGTAGATTTCTGTAATTATTGACATTCCTTGTTCTTTCCTTGTGATCTTAGTACATGGTAAAATGCCATCCCCGCCTGGGTCTTTACGTGCTGTGCGGGTGGCGTCGAACAGGCGTACGTTCGCGGTGGACCTTGCCCTTATATGCCAGCATGGTTAAAGTAGCCCCTTTATGAGTTGAATAGAACCCAGGTAAATGCAGATACGGAATTTTCTCCTCGTGAAATAATTCAAACGAAATATTGAAGTCCTGGCGCAATCACGTTTTAGTTTCTTGCTGTCATTTTTTCAAGTGTTTGAAAAACACTTCATTCGCGGGTTGTCATTGTAACACAGCCAACAATATTTTCTTTATTGCCATACTCTCTGGAAAAAAGTTTCAAAAATAATATTAACAGAATTTAAAAGTATGCCCACTTGTATATCCAAGATTCAAAACCGACATTAAGAATCAATAGAATTTCATCACCATGGCAAAGACATGAGTGACTTCTCAGTGCAATAATAAACAAATATCGGGTTGGCAAAATTCGCAGCATCTGATGGAACCTAGAAGGACATTTTTATTAATCAAATAAATTGCCAATCTGGCATTATCCCCAAAATATAAAAAGGGATTTTTAAGTATTAATGAGCAAACTGTAACATATTAGCTCATCTATAAAATACCCGGGGTCCACATTTCATCTCAAGTTCTTCAGGTTACACTGTCCATGCACTGCTTTCCGAAATTCCGAGACTTATAATCTCCGTAGACGTCGTAATAAACATTATCTTTATACATTTTTGGAATATGATCAGTATTCCATAATAAAAATGAAAATTAAAAAAATATAATCAAAATGTATGAAAGCACTTTAAGGTAAAATGTACTTTTAATCGAACGTTTACACTTATGAGTTTTAGTAGCAATACAATTATTAATAATGATAATAATAATAATGATAATAACAATAATGCCCTCGAAGCTCCAAACACATGCCCCAAATGGTACGAACACTCACCAAAACCGGTGACGTCTGTTGGATTGTGTACGATATTGTACGACCAACAAATTCAAACTGATCACACGATAGCGGCAAACAAACCGGATATAGTCTTCCGGGATTTGGTGAACAAATCGTGTTTACTTGTGGATGTTGCTGTACCTTGCGAACAAAACGTCGTTACCAAGGAGGCAGAGAAACGTCTTAAATACAAGAGTTTGGAAATCGAGATCAGCCGAATGTGGGGCGTAAAACCACAGGTCGTACCGATAGTTATCGGAGCTCTGGGATTTGTTCCGCAAAATTTGTGTAAGACCTTGTCTTTTTTTTTAATTTTATTTTTTTACGTGAATGAAAAATACATGGTTCAGTAATATTACTTTTTGACATATAATTCTTCTGGCTTACATTTAACCTAACCTAAAAACTATTTCTAATCTAACTACAAAATGGGCTAAGGATACTCATTGAGCACCTACGCTTAGTTTACATCTGAGAATATATTGAGGAAGGTGTGTAGAGGATGTCTATTGCGGATTCGGGTCGGAAATTCGTTGAGTGTGGCTAGGTTGTAGTGGGCTATTTGATTTATTGAAGATATGTTTGAGAAGAAATTGTGGGAGAGATGAGCGATGTGATGATTGATGGTTGGTAAATGTAATTCTCTTTGTAGTTGATCATTTGAAATGAACCATGGGGCGTGAGTTGCTAATGTTAAGAATTTGTTTTGCATTATTTGGATTTTATTGATGTTTGTCTGTGAAGCGTTCGTCCAGATGGGGGAAGTATACAGCATTAGAGGTCTGATTATTGTCTTATACAGGGCGATGGCATTGTTTAAAGAGAGACTGCTTTTGTGATTTAGTAGTGGTTTTAGTTGAATTAATTTGATTTTGGTTTGTTGAATTTTCGTTGCTATGTGAGATTTCCAGGTTAATCTTGTGTCGAAGTTTAGTCCTAAGTATTTAACAGTTTGGTTGTACGGGGTCCAGGAAATTTTGTTGTTGTTAATTTGGAGTGGGGTGGGTGGGGCGAATGTTCTGAGAGAGAATATTTTGGCTGTTGATTTTGACGGATTAAGTTTGATTTTCCATTTGATAGACAAATCTTCTATGTTCTTCAGATGCATTTGGATTTTATTGCAGATGTAACTTACTGAATGGTGAGACATGAAGATGGCAGTATCGTCAGCAAATTGTGCAATATGTGTGTAAGGAGAGGTGGGTATATCAGATGTGTATAGGTTGAAAAGGGTGGGTGAAAGGGGGGAACCTTGGGGAAGTCCTGCCTTTATTCTGCGGGGGTTATTGACCTTGTCTAAACTTCCACGTAATTCAAAAGACTGGGAAAAAAAATCGCTTTATTTGAATTCAGGCCACATTTTGCGCAAAGTATTGTAGAGGCACCTACAGTCCCTAGATCTACTCCTTAGGTAGCTGGTTGCAACCAGGAGTAGATTTTATATTTAGCAGACACATAACATTTTTAGTCGTGATATAGAGGAATAACAATAATAATAATAATAGTAGTAATAATAATAATAGTAATAATAATAGTAATAATAATAGTAATAATAATAATAGTAATAATAATAATAATAACAATAACCACTTAAAGAGGAAGCAGCACTGACTCGCACAACAGTCCAGCGCCCCGCGCTCGCGCGAGGTCATGCATCGCTGTCGCTGTCGCGCCATGGAAATTTTTTTCCGCGGGCGCGGCTGCCGCTAACGAGGCGGCGCGGGCGCTGGGGGAGCAGAGGGGGAGGAGGGGCGGGCAGCGCATCCATCATTCCCATGGCCGCGACCCGGCGTTCGACGCGCCCCGCGCGCCGCACGTGGGCCTCCTCGCAGGGGACGCCACGCCGCCGATGGGGACCCATGCAGTGCGCGATGGGTACTCGACGGGTGCGCGAAATGTGCGCGACGTGTGCGCGACGTGTGCGCGACGGGTCCGTGAAGGGTGTGCGATGTGTCGCGATAGAGCTGCAACGGGTGCGCGACGGGTGAGCGACGTATGCACGTGTGGGCGGCGTGTGCACGACGCGGGTGCGACATGTGCACAACGGGTCCGCGACGTGTCGCTATAGATTGGCGATGGGTGCGCGACGTGTACGCGAAGGGTGTTGGGAGTGGGGCCCTTCCCTTGGGGGGCCAGATAGGGGCTATATGGGGCCATATGGGGCCCGATGGGGGCCAGATGGGGACCAGATGGGGTCCAAGTGGGGGCCCTATTGAAGGCCCCACAAGAATGTTACAATCAGGATTAAGGATAGGGAAATAAATGTCCAGCGAACGGGAAATATGGCACAGGAGCTATACTCTACAGGTGTTTTTTGTCAAAGTGGGAGAGCTTCCTCTAACGCTACAATACTTCCATTACAAACCTGACAACTTTCATTGTGAACGTCTGTGGATAATGACTGTCCGTAATAAATTGCAGGCGAATAAATTAATATTTAAAATATTTGAGACAGAACATACTGTACAAAGATTCTTCATTAGGGTGGCATTCCACGCATATAGGGACCCGAATGGCGGAGCCTCAGACGGCGGTTTGAAGGGAAGGAGATGGAGGGGGAATGAAGATGGAGGGGGTTTGAAGGATAGGAGATCTTCCCCGATAGATGTTGAGATCTGGCGCCGACCTACCTGTCTGCCAATGAGGTTTTTCTGATCCCGGTTCTCCCACCAGTGGGAAGCCGCCCTAGACGGGACAAGCTCTAAACTTCCGACAAGTATGATAGTGTAATGCATATGTGTGTGTATGAGTGTGTAAATACGGGGTGAGAAAAGAACAAGGAAGAGGAAGGAAAGAACGCGCG
>JAHLJT010009204.1:0-26796 GCA_031308135.1 Acheta domesticus | reverse complement strand
TAGCAATGTGTATTCTCATTGGTGGTCCCAATTCTGAAATGTGTCTCGCCCCCAACCGCCCTAGCTTGCTAGATTTGCACTCGAGTGGCTCGCGCGCAGCTCACGAGATAAAAGAATGTGCAAATGCTTTGCAGACCTGCGCTAGGGAATCTCTTATAACGTAGTTACACGTGTCATTTGCCCCTGATTGGTAGGTAACTCATCCTGTTCTGGTGTTTCACAGGTACATAAAATATCTTTGAGAACGTGAACCTGGCAACAACAGTGCGCGATGAGTTACCGGCAAAATCAGAAGCAAATGTCACATCTTAACTTTGTTATATGAAATTTAAATCACAAATTCAGAAGGAAGAATTGATCATCTTCTCATTCCCTTCATCCCCTTGAATTTCTAACATTTACTCTAAGACATCTGTAAAACAAACACATGTATCTTGTACTTGCAAATACTATTTTCCCGTATGAGAAGTCGGTTCTATGGATTTATAAATACTAAGTGTATAGTGTATGTCAACAGTGTTTTCAGGTAGTTTCAGTAAAATGTATTCAATGAAATAATATTTTCAAGAACAAATTTTTTAAATCATGATTCTTAGATTCTTTCCGTCCTAGTCCCACTTTCATTCCTCTTTGATGAATTGCAATATACGTGGTTGGTTCATTCGGCACGTTCTTCTTTCGAATACCGTACATCGCGCCTCTGGGGAACAATGCATATCACCACCCTCTCACCGCGCGTGCGACAACGGGGACAAGGCGAAGATGGATGCAGCCGCCCGAGGAACAACGCAGCGACGGTCTCCGTAGGGAGGGCGTTATCGATAGAGCGACTGTCTGTATTTACTCTTGGCAGCTTGCCGACAAGCTCCGAGTCCCGGGATCGTATCTGGTCTGATTTGTGGGAGGATTGTGCAAGCCGCCACGCTGTATGACACAGTTCGAGCCGAGCAAGTGCTGAGTTACTCCGGTGAGAGGCTGACGTCGGGCGGGGTGTCGTATGAAGGTCTGCGCTCGACGTCAGAGTTGAAGCTCAACCTTTTAACCCCTGTAGAATTCTATACGGGGTGTCGTGGCTCAGGAAAAATCCCTTGATCTACAGTAGATGGTGGAGAACTCTAGAACAGTTCCAGTAGGTTTGATTCCGAAGGGTGAAACGTTTGAAGACCCTTGCATAGTAGAATTGAGGAGAGAGGCGGAGCAAAAGAGTACCAAGTGCCTTACACACGATGGAGTTGCACAAGGTTGTCGAAGACGGGAGTTCAGATGCAGAGGGTGACGCGGAGCAGCGGCGAAGAATTGTGAGTAGAGCGAATTGGGAACGATAATCAGTGAGAGAAACCATCAAGTCATTAAATGAATCAGAACTTAATAATCCTACAATCCGAAATTTGGGGAGCACACTGTTTGCGAAGAAAGGTTACCATACATGTTTGTAAATGCTATAGGCGAATCATTTCAAACTTTCAATCCTGATTGTAGATCCCTCTGGGTGCTGCAGTCAGGATCTCCGACTCTTGTCAGAGATCACCGCGCGTGCAAGCTCCTGTTGGGAATTGGGACAGACTGACGCTCGGTCCATGCTCATTAGGGAAATGCATCGGCATCTATCGGAAATTAATCGTAGGAAATCAAGAAAACTACTAAGACATCCTCACGGAATTCGGTTTTTGACCCAGCTAATTAACAGTTGTTGAACATTCGCTACTGCCAGGACGTGACATAGTACTTCTCTGTATATAAAGCTTCAGTTGTAATCTATTTCGTACATTCAGTTGTTATTTTACCACCAAATTCCAATGAAGTTATTATTTGAAAGGAATAAAGTGATTCAGTGATAATATATGACCATATTTAATGCTGTCGAGTATTGTAAATAATTATGAAAGGGAGATGCAAATACTTTGGAAGTTTAGTACAGGTCCAATTCAGAGGAGTCAACCGTCAACGAAACTCCCCATGGGTTGGCACATACACGCCGAAATAGAATTTGTTTAGCTGGCATCTTTTCATTTGTTTTATTTTCTGTCAACATGTTCAAAACTGCACTCTTGAACGCGTAGAAGCATATTTACAATTTTTTTAATTGAATTTGTAATTTTTAATTTGATATTCTCATCGCATTATTTGTTTTTGAATTTTTAAACAAGGCAATGGAAACAATGCAGGTAAGCGTGTGAAAATACGCATGCAAATCATGTTAAACAATGAATATTAAATAGTGCAGAAAGATACAATGCTCTACATGGAGAATTCGAATGCGAATTAGAACGAGAAAAGATGAGGTAAGACCATAGAGGAGAGTATATACTAGAGTGCGCACCGGGCTGCGCAGAAGGCCCGGCCGGGTATCAACATCTCTCGCGCCCGTGTCACGTGACTTTGGGACAGCTAGGTGGCGTCAGTAAGAACACCCGTCTCGCATTAAATTATTTCTTTTTATACGTACGGTAGATGGTTCGTTACAGCGTTATTTTCTCATTTATTAAACAACCCTAGAAATGTTGCTTATGGCAGAAAAGTGAATTTAAGTTTTTCTGCTCTATTTGCTTAAGTACATGAAAATTCCGATTTTTGTCCAACTTGTCACTTTCAACAGCGTACCCCACTAAACCTGATTTACAAGTACAATTACATAGGACTATAAATAAAATATTTGTAAAATAAATTAACTCCATGGGATGCATTAATCCAAATTTCTGTTATTACTCAATGCTAGTCATTTTACTATTGATCCACATCAGTGACAATAGCAAGTTATCAAAATGATACTTCATCAGTCATTCATATTACATTAGTGACATTTATAATAGCAAGTTATCAAAAGGATATTTCAAGGATTTATAGAGGAAAATAAAGGCTTTTTTATCTTTGATTTATATTTTGATTTATTTAGTCAAAAACAGTATGTGATGTATGGGGGAGAAGTACAATCTGCACTCATTTTCTTGAGTTTCAAATGCTCTTCCCAATATTTTAACTACAAACATTAGACATTTTCCCTCCCGAGTTATATAAAACCTATTTGCATCGATCAACAAACTGAAGGTTTTAATTTTTTTACTTTGCATTACTAACAAAACAGTAACAGTAACAGTTACTCCTAAAAATACTAGCAAGTAAGCTCAAGAAAACGTGGGCATAGTGAAGCAACATACACGTCCAAAAGAAAAACAAGGGGCCATCACAGCATTTTTCTCAATGGATCAGGAAAACTGGACAAAAACCTGATCGAAAATGGGGGGTCTTTCGACCTAAAAGCTGAAGTACATATTTTTCAAAGAATTTACTAGTTTACTAGTAAACTAGTGGTGCAACAGAATGGCTTTCTTGTATTTTTTCTGACTTTCCCGTATTAGTTTTTTATTTCCATGGGTCTTCGCTAGCTATTCTGAATGTCACAAACTCTTTCTTGCCAGCTGCTATCACCGCCAAAAGTACATTTTTCTGTCATTTTCTTAATTTTTTCGGTTTTTAGCGTTTTCTTGTTTCATAATTATAAGCTTTAGAAGAATAAAATTGCAGTGTCATGGCAAATGACCTCAGATCTGGAAGATACTGCCCTCTTTCGTCAAAGACTGACCTCTTCACCAATTCCTTACTGGGACCTGGGAGAGTAGTCTGAAAGAAATAATAAATGATATCAATAAAAAATATTCAATAAATGATATTTTTAATTAAAATGTTTTTAAAAATAGATATTTACATTCATGAGAAGATAAGAAAATAGCATTAAACGACCACTTTACAAAAAATAACTAAGTGCGTTATCAACACATCTCATTAGGGTAATCAAGAAAAGTATCAGATACAAGTATATTTTGTTGTCTTTCATACCCTCACTCTAATGTACAAAGGATAACATGTGTAAGATATATTAACAATAACCTTAATTTGCATGTTTATCAACAACCTTAATTTGCATTTAATTTGTTCATCATATACAAACACAATACTTCAACAAATACACCTTTCACTCTCATTTAGTTATGCGTCTAATAGACATCCAGAGATTCAATGTGACAAGTGAAATTTAAGATCTTTAAAATTAAATACTCCTAATTAGATCATACTGTGAGAGTGTATTAAAAGTCATACCTCTAAGACGTGAAGAGCATCATCAGACATTTGTGCTTTTTCTTTGATTCAGTAAGAAGATTTTTCCAATGACGAAATTTTCCTCCTGAACTTCATATTCTGAGACCGTAAATGCACAATCTTTTTTTTTTTCTGTTCACAGATCTGTTTACGAGCTATCTTTAACACTTGTCTCACTTTTAATGGAGAGTCCATATCTTCATCAACGAAGTCACCAATATATCTATGAAATAAATGGACAAAAATTTTAATACAACATAATTGTAAAATTTTAACAGAAAGTTAAACTGTTATTTCACTTCTTGAAAAGAAAAAGAATTTTGGAATAATTTACATTGAGGAACATTGTGAGGAGACTATTTCATTGTTTTGTGGGGAATCCTATTGTTGAGAGAATATTAGTCAAGGAGCATATACCTCAAAGGACGCTTTCTGCTCGCAGAAATCCTTTCAGTTTGTGTCATTATTTACACATTGTGACTCATCTGCAGAAGGTACAGATGAAGAAGCCTTTGAACTAGATTGTGTTGCTGAAACAACAGACAAATGTATCAGAAAATCATTCCTCATTAATTATTACAATTCTACACAGAAAATATTTCAAGATTCCTATAACCTTACCAACATTCGTTGTTCTTTTTACAGGAGATTTTCTTCTCGCAGTTTGCTTATTCAAGTGTTTGGGAAAATTGAATATTGTAGGTACTGCATCAGCTTTAAGCCAAACACCTCCAAACTTTTCTCTATCAAAACAGTTTTCTTCAAAATGTTTTGAACAAACTTTGGAAAATTTTGTAGGAGTAAAATTCTCCCTCCTAAGCTTTTGCACCCACACTTTCTTCCTTGTTTCATCTTTAGGAAAACTAGAATGCGCAACAAATCCACTAAAATCATCCATGATACATCCGAAAATGCATGAATCAGCATCTAGATATTTATTTCGCACAACTAAAAGGGTGTAACAAAATATTAAAACAAATTAATAACCTACCTATGAAAACGTGACTCCTCCTCCTTTCACGTACTTCTCGTTGCAGCCAAAACAACAATACTGAACCATGATTTCTAACAAATCTCACACACGTGTGGATCGTAAGAAGTGAACCAATATCCACAACGTCGCAAAATAATAACGCTGTAGCACCAGAAACAGCACGCAAAGATACATACAACCGCATACAACACGAGCTGCCGGTGTCCCAAAGTCACGTGACATACGACCACCTCATGTTGAAACCTGCGCAGTAGGGTCACGCGCACTCTAGTTGTATCTCTCCTCTATGGGTAAGACCAGGGTTTAGGGTGGCGCGGTTCCTTTGGTTCACTGATCCGGTTCCCTACGGAGGAATCGACTCAGTGAACCGAATCCTTGTTTACTATTCGCGTTTAACGTAATAAATGTCTTTGAAAACACATTCTATTTAAGAAGCGCGCGCTACTTGAACATTCTTTACTACTTAAGCCACTCATTTTGTGTTACTTATGCCACTCGTCTATTTAGTTAAGCAAATGCTACTTATTACATTGCTCTATAAGCCACAGAATATTAATGGGAAAAGTATAACTCACGTATTTGTTGGAATTTTCATACATTTATTTTAAGTTATGAAACAAAAATATAAAAACAATAATAATAATAATAATAATAATAATAATAATAATAATAATAATAATAATATAAACGTAGAATTTTAAGAACCTGAAACAAAAAAAAGTATTTTTAAAAATAATACAATATAAAATAAAACCAATATCAAATAATATTAATAACTCACTATTAAATAGAATGATAGATAAATAACGAAGGAAATTGAATAAAAGCGAAGAAAAATTTGTTGAAACAGCGTAATTTCTATAACAGAAAAACATACTTTTAAAAGAATACAAACTAAAATTTATAAAAACCAGTAGGAAGTAAATACTAATAACTCACTTTTGAATGCAATTGAACGATGAAACAAATTAATATAAACAGGAACTCATAAATTTAAACAAAAAAAATTAACGTTGAAAAAGATTTTTTAACATCACAATTGCTGTAAAAATAAATTCACATTTAAAATAAATTCTATTTCACAAACTCATACTACTTAACTTTTGTTATTGGGGGGCTATCGCCCCCCAAACCCCCCATTTTAATACGAATAAACCAACTCGTTTGTTTTTTTAAACCAATTCTACTTAATATGTTAAAGAAAACGCAATTTTAAAAGAAAAATCCACTCACACAGTCGTTGAAATTATACAATTTTAATAGTATTACCACTACCATAGTAATACTGAAAATTAGTGTAGTATCTCGGCACGAATTACACCCTCATAACACGAAAAAACGTCAAGCTTGTTTCTAAAAAAAAAAATACCTACTTTTTACGAACTGAAAAAATTAGTAATAAAAAATAACTTGTTAAGCTAATAAAATAAATACAAATATTTAAAATCAATTCTATTTCACAAACACATACTACTTACACGTTTTTTATTGGGAGACTTGCACCTCTCAAATCCTCCATTTTAATACTAAAACAAACTCGTCTACTTTTTAAAGCAAATACTACATAATGTGTTAATCATAAATAAATCCTGCATTTACATCTTCCATCACGGTAGACACACAAAATCTATTAAAAGATGTCTTGAAATACGAAAAAACACGAAATACCACTTTTCTAATCACACTAATCGCATTAAATAGTTCCAGTAAATAAATTTGTTGTTATGGGAACAACTGAAAGTGACATTACTATACTGCGAGCAAATCTTCTGCCGACTTGACAGCTCCAGGCTGAGAGGGGAGAGGGGGTTCCGTTATCCAATCAGAGGCTTCAAATTGTGATGTCACAACAGAGTTGCCGACGTTTACTAAGAAACAAATGAAATGTAGTAGCGCGAAGCAACTGAAAATTGAAGAGCGCCGAGCGCCAAGAGGAGCGCCATTACTTGTTAGGTTATGCATCGTGTGAGCGGTTGTGACATCTAGTGTTAAAGGCTTACTTAAAGGCTGATATACTTATGACACGATGTATATGTACATCCACCTTACGGGACATTTCTAATTTTCATCTTTATGCCAATGCATTCAATAGGACGCCTCTTTGAAAACCTTGTAAATAACAGGCAAAGTCAGTAACTTCGAAAGTCCTGCAATTTGTTTTGTGTGAGTGTGAACGTTCTGTAAAGGTATGTGTTCAAACCAAGATGTCTTGCTTTTAGATACTTCCCTCTTATAAATCTTTCACAATGAACACTATGCATCTTCCTTCTTAAAACGCGTATCGCTGTACTTACTTTAATCTGGTTGTGCAAAAATGTTTCGTTATTGCTGGCTTTGGCAGGATTATAGTGTAAGGGACTGCGATAAAATTGTGTAACAGAATTTCATCAAATAAACTAGTGTCATTATTACAATTCTACCAAAAATACAATAAATTGGACGTGTATGCATCAACAGCTGATCTGAGGCAAGAACGAACACGTGTCTGACGCCCGAGTAAGTGGCAACATCGCTCTCCCCCACTCCCGGCTGTCAAGTCGGCAGAAGATTTGCTCGCAGTATAGAAGGCTTTTTAAAATCTAAAAACATTTCTATACTAATATTTGAGTTCAAACAGCAATGAAATCAGCTTAGAAACAAGTTTAATTCAACAAAAACAAGTGTAGTGAAGTGTAATTTTCAATGTGAAGTGAAGTTGTTTTAAAAGTGTCGTGATGAAGAAGAAATTTTTCATAAAATATGAAATTGGTCATTTCTTATACATTTATGCTTTGACCCATCAAAGCTAATCAACCCGAAGATAATTCACTTTTATTTATCGCCACCTCTGAAGTGAACCGTGACGGGCGATTCACGAGAGTAAGTGATTCACAAAAGGAACCAAAGGAACCGCGCCACCCTAAACCCTGGTTCAACCAAAGATGATTAATAAGAATTCCGAACGTACATGGAAGTGGCATATTAATTTCAGGTAAGATGATTATGAAATATTACAAATCTTGAATTTTCGTACTAAGGAATATATTATTTGTGCATTACCACATGTAGATATTTTGTACATTTTTTGTTATATCTATAAATTATGAATTATAGTACACACGGTGAACATATTTTAATTCATATTGTTTGGTCTAATAATGAAGTTATATGTGAATAAATTACTCATTACAAATGTATGTGAATCTCTAAAATGCAGTTCATATCGACTTCACATATTTTTTCAGTACTGTGAAGTCAGTACTGAATAATATCACTTAGATGGTTGGGAAGAAAGCAATTGCAAGATTAATCTATAAAAATCTCATGATGTTAACCTTCAACATATGAGTGTATATTTTTGTACTTTGTATCGGGTATAGTTAGCAAAGAAGAAATAATAGGAAACTTTCTTTACAGGGAAAGTTCTTTCAGAAAAAGAAATTTGGGAGAACATCAGAGGCAATTATGATACATTCTTTTTTCAAGGATCTTAACCTTCTTTGTTCAGAATTCTGAAATGAATTTTGTTTGGAAAATTGAAGTAAGTGTATTATTTATAGAGGAAAAGTTGATATTAAAAGGAATTATCCAGAAGAATTATTTTTGTGAGCCTCATTAGTAATAATAATATCAGTAGTAAAAATAATAACAATAATGTGTGTCAAAGAGAATTGCTTCAAACAATGTATGACAAGATACTTTGCACTAGCAATTCATATCCAATAAATCATATGCAGATGTACATTGCTTTGAACGTACAATTATCGATTACATACTTCGATACTTTCACACTCTCATGGAAATATATTTAGTATTTTAAATGTGGGACAGTATTTACTATGTAAACCTATATTATTATACATTACACTATGTAATACTTTTATATTGTATTAGTGTAATTATATGATTATTACATTTATTGAAATTTTTTTATATTTTACAGTCATGACTAACCCAAAGAAACGAGTATAAGTAGTACACAATAAGAACAAAGATTTATGAAGCCTTGCCAGAAAGCCCATGGGCAGATTTGTAATAGGTATCGTAAGTAAAATAAGACCAATACTGCTACCGCTCTGTGCAAAATGTGAATATTTTAAAATATTTATTGTCAGGATACATGGTTAATGCAGTATATTATTATTCTATTAATTTTCATCTTCATGTATTCACATCCAACTTCATATATTCTATTAAAATGATTTCAGCAGTTATCATATAAATTAATTTGTTTCAAGTGTTAAAAGCAATTACCCATAGGTGTGTAGTTGATAAATTGCTGGAAACTGAAGGGCATACTGTTTCAAGGCTTATTACATATTACATGTTCAATTTAACTGAAAATGTGTGATCTCATTCAAAGGGATTCTTCAATAAGAATGTCCTTAGAAAATCTTGCTACAGAATGGAAAAGACCAGAAATCTTTGGAAGCAGACTTTAAAACAGGGATTTTAACTATCTAAATTCTTTGAAACATTTAACACAAGGAAAATTAGGTTCAGTATCTTAAATTTAATAGTTATGAATACATTATTTAATTTTTTTAAGGTGTCAACTACAAACTGCAGTGGACTAATCTCAGAAAATTATGGTTGTATATATAGAGAGAGATGGGGTAGATTGTGAAAGCAAATTTACTGTACATCTGATCAGGGACAGTGTAGATGAATATTTCACAAAAAAACTTAACTGTAAAAACACTCGTTTGTAATTATTATGAAATAAATTTACGTGGTAAAAAATTATAAATAGTATTTAACCCTTCTTCCTTAGTTTTCCTGTTGAATGTTGAGAAGAAATATATTATTGTAATGATGAAATGGAGACAAATTAAATTTAAGAAATTCTTTGATATCAATTTTTTAAAAATTTTCCTTCAATTCATTCTATATTCTTATCAATCATTATCAATCTTTGTAAGAATATAATTTATTCCTCTAAAGCTTTCTAATTATATTTGCATTTTACAATGAAGTAAAACATTAAACTTCTCATATTTCAGCATTATGAGTTTCAGGAGAAAATTATCAAAATAATTGGCCCAAATGATAATTATTTCAATGTTTCAAAACATTCAGTTGATTAATTTTAACATTATCGTGAGAGAAGTTCCTGATGAATTTCTCGAATTGCGTGTTTGAATGTAGCGCCGAAGTCTAGGTTCATGTACATTTTCGAAGTTGGCACACCCGAATGGCCGCCATATTGAAAATTCTAGGGTCCAGAGCAAGTTGAAATCCCGTATAGCTTGCAAAAGTCGGATTAATCCGATTCAAGTACTTCAATGAATTGGATGGATCTTTCTTTTCCTGCAATGCTAGTCCCAAGACGATGTAGAGAACAACCTAAACAATTTATTCTCATTGTCCATTACATTTATTTATTTATTTATTTGCCAAAAGACAGCAAAAACTGTATATGACGTGTGGGGAAAGAGATTTACCTGCGCACATTTTCTTGACGGCCAGAATTTAAAAAAATAACGAAAAAAATGAATTTAGAAAATAATTATTTTAGAAAAATAAAAATATTTGAAAAGTGTTTGTTCCCGAGTTATAGAAAATCATTTTCAACGGTAAATGAACAAGCAAAAGGAGTGGTCAACAAAATGTGCACACAGTGAAGCTACATTTACGTCCAGAAGCAAAACAAGGGGCATCTCAGCATTTGCTCAATGGATCAGGGAAACTGGACAAAAACGTGATCGAGATGAGGGTCATTGACCCGGAAGCTGAAGTACATTACTTGTTACAGGCGTATTAAATATTTTTTAAAAATGTATACAATACAAACGTAAATTAATTCATTATATATCATTGTTTTGTTACAATAAACATTATTTTTCTTTTTCACGATCAGTATAGTCCCTAATTGTATAGAAACAGTTTTGCAGCAGAAAAGATTTTATCAAGAAAAGTTCCATTAATTAAAGACAATCATATCATATTAAATTAAATACATTTAATACAATATTGAAGAACGAAGTTGAAGTTTTACAGTTGGAGTTTCACAACGTTTCGGAGATATTTTGTCTCCATCATCAGGTACATTTTGACTAAAATCAAATTTATTCCATAAATATGAGTAAATAAAATGAAACATTTTAAATATAATGTAAGAAGAAAACATTAAATAATGGAAGCTTACCATTCAAATCAATGTGTTCTATAAATTATGGTAAAATATAATCTTTTACCTTTAATTGAATGTAAGTTTTACGTTAGTTACGAGTATTATATACGTAGTATAGGGACAGTTACGGAATGCTGCTCGAAAAAACCGCGAATTTTCGGCAGAAAAAACTCATTGCTAAGCCCTGGTAACGAATAATTGGGTAAAGCATCTCACTGATCTGTCGGCGATAGATCGTTTTGGGTTAATTAATATTTAGTATTATATGTGATTGGCCATTTTTAGAAGGTAAGATTACATCACTACTTATTTATTATTAGAAGTGACATTTTACATTACAAATTATCATAATGTGCACCCGAATGGGAAGAGGTAATGCTGGTACTTTAGTTTCGTCATCGTAATTCACTCATCGTAATAATTTTAGGGTAATTTTTTTCTAGATGGATTTTAGATTCTGGTAATTCATAGTACCTTGATTGTGCTGTAACAAAGACAGATGATGAAAGCTGTTTTGTGCAAATAAACTGAACGATATCGACTACCTCCCTACCTGCTAAATTTCGACCAATATAATTGGCTATTACACACATTTGTTTGTTCTCTTCATTTTTTTGTCCTCCCATTCCACCATTTTACCCCGCTATCTCATATTATATTCCATATTGTTCTATAATTACAAAAAATTTAATGATTATTTAATGTTGAGAAATTTTATAAAATATTTTTTCGTTGTAAATAATTCTAGATTGCTGAAGTTTGTCTTTGTATTCAGTTTTGAGTTTTAAACAATATCTGGCTGTGGAATTAACAGAAGTGGACGTAGATAGTTAATTCAATGATTACGTTAGTTTCTCTGCTGATATCTGACTTCGTTATTATAAACGATTTGTTAAAACCGATCTCTTTCCCTTAAACGTAAAAGATTCAAAGACTTGAATGTTCCATTGCTTATAAAAAGTAAAGGATTTCAAACTCTTAATAATGTTCATAGGAATAGTTTGTATACAATAATCCTAAAAATATAATTTTACTTTTAAGCTAAATTTATTAGTAAAAGCCGAACGATTCTTAATGGTACGTCAGAAACAAGATATTCTATATTTTGATCGTCAGTTTAAAACTGAAGCGTTCATGAAACAGCTCGCTCATTGGAGCTCACCGCACCAGAACGTTTCAGCTGTTTGAAGCAGGCAATAATCTTTAACAGGGCGTAAGAAATATATCTTACACTGTGCCTTTAGCCAGTGCTTCACGGTCACAACTTTTAGCACAACAGTTTAGAATAGATTACCGAGCCGTTAGTTCATTTGGTTCGTGGTTGGAGTTGTCTCGGTGCAGTGAATTTGAAGAACACAGCGCGTGTGTATCATAAACAACACATCAAATTTACACATTCTATCTGAAGAAGAACACAGATGCATCTCTAAACATTACGGACCCAAGGAAAAAGTAGAAGTAAGTTAACATTTTCAAATAAATATAATTTTTTCACTTTTACAACACATAATTATATTTGTCTTATAAAAATATATTTTGTAGAACGGGGTCGAATTAAAATATTTTAGTTATGGTTGAAATGCGTTATTAATAAGTTTAATAAACCTGACAGTTCGACAGCAACATAAAGAAAGTATGTTACTTATGTTTATATGTCAACAAGGTTCGTTGTATTACCCGAAACTCGTAAATCAAAGAAATGAATCAAAATTGTGCGAAGATATTGGCATTCAATTTAATATCATGATGCAACAGAAAACTGTATCGCTTCTTGGTCTTGACTATTCTTAGATTTAAAACACTGACAATTTGTACAAAAAACAAAAACGCTCGAAAGATGTGGTAAAAAGTTTTATTCCGCCCGTTTATATTGTCGTAAGCAAGATACGAATATGTTATTAGTACGATAACGAAAGTACGAATATGTTATTAAATATGTTGTGTGAAATTGTAATAAGTGATTGTAAAGTTTAGTGTGAAATTGTAGATAACAATTTAGTACACACATTTCATTATGGTTTTAAAAAAATTGATGTTGTCATTAAAACAGTAGGCACCTCTTCAAAACATCCAAACTATTGTGCAAAATCGAAAATTATTACACAATTTTGTTTGTAAAGTACATACACGCAATAAAGCTATCTATGTATTACAATATTTCACCGATTTATTGCCGATTTAATCTTCAAGCAAGAACATTTTAAACTGTTTCGTCAAATGCCCGAATATTGCACTTACTGTTTATTGCATTTGTGCGCTCAGCATCGGTAGAATATGACAATAAGGGAAGTTTTCTTGGGCTGTTATTTTGCTCCATGCATGAGAAGAGGGAAGGTTATTTATTGTTTCGACATTTTTCTCGTATTAGCTTAGTGCGGCGTATCCGATGCTTTAAACTTCACAGTCTCAAAGTGGGCCACTTGGAGTCGATTTAAATTTTCTTAGGGATCGATTGTTTCTGTTAAAAAGTCTGGGATGGACGGCACCTAAAAATGTTCTCTTCTCATAAAGTACCTTTTAAATTATTAATATTATTATTTCTTTGTCAGATTAATAAATATATAGCATTTTCATTCCATAAATGTAAAAAAAAATTCTTTCGTTTTTTCCCTTTAATTTTCATTAGTGCAGATTTCGATATTAGTCATACAAGTGCCATTTTCCTTACTACTTTTGTTTTTTAAAATTATTTATTAATGAGTGAATAGAAATAATGATCGATTTCTAGTGAAATATTTAATATTGGGTAATTAGCAATGTTATTTTGAGAAGGTAAAGTAAATTAATGCGTAAGAGCAATGACACGGAGACATAAATTTAACTGTGGTGAACGATTTTTGTAGTCCTCGATGTTAACGGCTTTCACAATTCTAGCAAAGGGGTTTTTCTACCAAAACTTTTGAAAAACACCTATTTTAAACTTAAAGCCTTAACATTTTTATAATAATAATTTTTATATTAGCTTATCAGAAGAAGTTATGACAAAATGAGAGAATAGATTTTTCAGACAATATTCGGAGCCCCAAAAATTTGAGAGCCTAGGGGCCCCATCTAACCGAAAAACCGGGGCCCCAGCTATCCAGTATACTAAATACGTTGCAGGCAACTTCTACCATGTGAATTGTCCTGGCACCCGATTACCTTCCGCAGATATGGGTTGCGCGCGGCGCGGAAAAGTTGAATCCAATCCAAAGAACCATTTCACATACACGGCCCCCTGAAGTGCGCGGGTCGCAGATTAGGGGCACCTCGAGCGCCAGCATGGCGCACAATGCGATACAGCCGTACGTGCCGTGGGAGCTTAACGCCGGGTTATTCATTTCGAAAGGGCACGCGCTCCATTTTGTTTCCAGCGAGATAATAATGCAATTTAACACCAGAAACTGGATCGCTCAACTGCGCCTCACACGCTAAAGGACACTTGTTTTAGTTTATGCAATGGGTTTGTATAAGGTTTGCAGTTATTATTGACATTCTGGTGATTAATTCAAAGTCGTTGGCAATCGTTATGTCACGAGGAGCGTGGTTTCTATAGGACAAAACCTCGAGGATAACTCACACTGTCGTCAATAACAATAATAATTAAAACCGAAGTTGGGATGTAAAAAATCGCTTGTAGAACATTTCAAGAAGAAATAATTTGAATTACTGTTCAAAAATGCTGTTCGAATACCAAGAGAACATTTTGTATATATATAAATTAGGTGGATAATAATAGATTTAGCTTACCCATTAAAAATATTATATTTCGCTATATACATTTCTTCAATAAGCGTGTCCTAAGCGGATATCGTAGAAACCTTTTTTTTTTTTTTAACAGTTTTATTTTCTGTCTGTTCAATCCATTGATTTTACAGAGCTCGTAGAAACCGTGATTGCTTTTTAGTAATTTCGTGATCTATCACTTCGAATGGTGAGACCTTCAACGTTTATTGCGAATGTCCTTAGCCTTAACATTATCTTTATCTTGAAGGCCACTCATATCCTAACCTCATCAATGATAGTGCCTTGCGCCTTGATTGAACAGACGTTCTCACCGACCAAAAGTGCGGGAGGAAGTAATTAGTTTGAATCTTCTTTTTAAATTCTAGAAGTGAAATTAATTATTATGCAGCGTATATCATGCACTGCAATCACGAGAGGGAAGTGATGAAGACACGCAAAGCAATTTCCTTGCGGATATTCCATGATATCAAGGTGAAGCATGCAGTGATCTTCCGCAAACAATCGGATGTTTTTATTCTGAGAGCATGTTCATGCATATTTATTATGCGGATACTCATTTAAATATCTTCCTGCGTATCTACAACCTGATAGCAATTTAAAATAATTTTCGCAGTTTATCAGAAATGAGAAAACATAATGGGTTGATTGCTCTTAAGCATCTTATTAAAAACAACCTTGCGTGATATGGGAGCTAGAAATTTGTGCATTGATCGCTGCAATTCGGTTGCGACAAGCAACTGACGTATTCCCTGCACTTCCGCGTTATCTGATAAAACTCGCACGCTATCAGAAAGGTTATAGCCTATCACATTGGAATAAAAATGAATCCTTGATCTCCTTTAATACTAATATTACTGACATTATAATTAATCACCTACCCTGTGATAGTAGATTGGTATTACGAGCAAACAAATGACCGTGCGGTGGTGTTTTAACGATTGCACATTCCTTCCCCTCGTTAGCTGAGGTACACCGTACACTCAAATGCCACTGTCACGCTCTCCCGGGCTGTCCATTTCCCTGGCCGTCGGGCTCTCGTTGAATCACTAATTAGGATTCCAGTGTCGACAACTGACCGCAGTTAGAAGTTTCGATTTCTTGTGTGTTCAAAATGCACGTCATTCAACGCTGCACTTTTCTATTGAAATTTCACCCGATCGAAACGCGTATCCCGCGACGCCTAAGGGGGCGGGGGCGGTGCCGAGGAGTGCGAGACGATAAACATCTTTTGTTTACGCCCAATTGATTATCGTTCGGGATGCCTTTCCCCGGAGAGCGAGACATCGACCTGGGGCGCGGGCTGGGATGGCGGCGGCGGGCGGCGCGAGAATGTGAGCAGGGCGGGGGCTGGTGCTTGCCCTTACAGCTATGGGCTGTTTAGCTGGTCTCCTTTGAGTCGACCATTGAAAGGCGAGCACGAAATTGACCCTTTTTTTCAGGGTTACGCCTTGCTTTTACGCTTACCTTCCCATTCCATTTGGCGAGACACTGGCGAGGGGACGGTGTACCGAAGAAGGAAACAATACGGGGATGATTCTTTTTCGGAGACGAAGGAAGCCGAAGTTATTTTATTTACCCGGGAAGCAAATTGATGCAACAAGAGTACAAATCAACAAAATGTTTTCGCTGAGCGGACAGTAATCGAAGTTTTCTGTGCGAGATGGCCTTAGTGTTATTCTTCGCAGACTCTCGGCGGAGGAATCCAATTCCGATTCGATAGAGGTCAAAACACTTTGTGGTTTCTTTCATGTTAGCTTTTGTATTTGCAGGTTAATATTATCGACACTGCGAATTCTTCAATTTTGTGATAAATATCTTGGTCACAAGGCGGGAAGGCTATATTAACAAATGTGGTTACTCTTTTTTGTTATGTTCGTATACTGAACAGGTTATGTGCAATAAACATGATTGAAGGCGTCTGTAATTGTGTTATAATAAAAAATCACTACACAGTTTCGAGAACATTGTTGATATTTCAGTGTACAATATGTGTACATGAGATAGTAGGTACAAGTTCAGTTATTTGAAGTTATACTTCCATTTCTCTCTAATGGGTGTGATTACGTTATTGTAAATTTAGACGTATTTGTACTACCTATGTAGTGGATTTATTTACAGGTTAAATTTCTGAAAGAGATAGATTTAGTTGTCAAATCTTTAGTTCCTGTTAGTTCTAATTAGAATGGAATTGAAACCTACATCCCTGCTTCTTAATTAAAGTAGTATCCTCGAATTAACACAATATATTGTAACATAAATTGTGAATATAACGTAAAATTGTAATAAATAAGTTGATTTCTACCTTAATAATTTTGTGCTCTTAACATTTAAGAGTTAGATAGTAGACTTCTAATATCAAGGGCGTGTAAGTCACGACGCAGTAGATCACGTGCCTTCGTCCCGGATTTACAGAGGAACCAGGTTCTCGACCAACCAGTTCGATCAGGATCATCGGATGCTTTGCAGTAGTTACCTGTCACTGACCCCATTTCCACCGTATGCGCTTATTAGCGTTTGCGAGTATGGAGGGTGTTAGAAGCAGGAGGCACGTCATACAGTGCGACGGAATTAACAAATGTGCACATACGAACGTCGCACACATTCCCAAATATGGCACGTTGCCCTCCAATTTCGAAGCAAACGTACTCAAATCAAAAATCAACAAAAAAACATGTATTTTTACTTTCCCGTATACGTACGTATACACAGAGTGATATACGGAGTATAGGGAAAGTTATGTAATGCTGCGCGAAAAAATGGCCAATTTTCGGCGGAAAAAAATTAATTGCCGGGCCGTGAAAACCAATAAGTGGATAAAACCAGTTGCTAAATTAAGAAAGAAAAATCCCCTAACACGTGCTGTAGCCAGAAACCGTGTTTTCTAGGTCCTTGATACCGAAAACCCAATTGAAAGGAAAACGTCCGTCTGTCCGTCTGTGAACACTGCTAGAGCCTAAACCATACGTACGATTTCTTCCAAAATGGATATTCCCCGGTCGATCTGATTCTAGTCAAAGCTTTGAGATTATGAAAAAGATTCTTCAAAATTTGGGGGTACTTTATTTAAAGCCCCCCGGGGATTTTCAAAATTTTCTCAAAAACGGCTCCAAATTTTTTCTTCAAATTTCTTGTATGAATAGAGTAAAATACACTTATTAACATGGCATAGGTCCGATTTTCACGTACAGCTCTGAATTTTCGAAAATTGTGAAAGTTTGAATTTTTTTCGGCGTCTTACTCCAACTACAAAATTGAAGATAGAGATTTTTTCTTCAAATAAAAGTTGTTCTGCATATTGAGTTCTTTCATAAAGGTCATGTAAATGTTTTTCAACATTTTGGTAGTTTTCGTGCAATATTGCGTGCAATATGTGCAATTTTAAAAAATTACAAAAACAAGATTTTCTCTAAAACGGCTCCAAATTTTTTCTTTAAACTTTTGGTAAGGATAGTGGTAAATGTACTCTATCAGATGACATAAAAGCCATTTTGGTCTATCGGTTGGTTTTTTCAAAAATTACAAAAATTTAAATTTTTTTACTTGTCTCTCACATCGTTAATATTTACATTATCTGCGATTTTTTCACATTATTATATTTACGAGTATATATGCTTTAAATAATGTCAAGTAAAGTTTCTCGAAAACACTACCGTTTTCTGTGAAAAGTAGCTCAAATTTCGGCATTTTCAGAAATGCTCAAACGCCATTTTCTCGTATATGGCTCCAATTTTTTTCTTGAAACTTTTGTAACGGATAGTGCTAATTACACTCTTTAGTATAGCGTAAAGTTTATTTTGAGTAATTTTTTGTTTTTTCAAAAATTACATAATTGTAATTTTTTTTTAAAGATCTCTCACATCTTTAATATGCACATTACCAGCAATTTGTGAAGATTATTATATTTGTGAGTGTAAGTGCTTTAAATAACTTCAAATGAAGTATTTTGAAAACTCAAAACTTTTCGGTGAAAATGAGCTTCAAATTTCGCACTTTTAGTAGCGCTAAAATGCCATTTTCTCTTGAACGGCACATGATTTTTAAAAGAAAATTGCCATTTATGACTAGGTTTTTGTGTTCTTTAATATTCTAAAATTAATATTTCCGTTCTACCAATAGGAAACCGAAAAATTAAGAATATGACAAAAAAAATGTACTTTTGGCGGTGATAGATGACAGCTGGCAAGAAAGAGTTTGTGGCTATTCCGAATAGCTAGCGAAGACCCAAGAAAATAGAAAACGTATACGGGAAAGTCTATGCCATTCTGTAGCACCGCTAGTTTTCTAGAGCTATTATCCAGCCGACAGTCGGTTACCCTTCACGTCCCGATGGCACACATATTCGACGGTACACTAGACACCAATTCACTTGCGGGCTCCTCTGATCTGGGGTTAGCAGAACGCGAGGCCCTCCGCAAAAACACATACAGAGAGACAAGGGACAAACAACCATGCCCAAGGCGGGACTCGCACCCGCCACCCTTCGTACCGAAGCGCTGAGTCTATACACGGTCTTAGCCACCTCAGCCTTCCAAGTCGGCAAAAACATGCATAACAAAATAAAGTTTAAAATTAATTTATCTTATTCATAGAAGTTTTAATTTTATAAAAATCTCCATTTTAATTCTGAGAGGAATGAGGAATATTCGGTTGAATGTGAGATATACAAAAAATGTTCAATGAACTCATGAAATGGAAACACTTAATCGTCCTTAAACGAGTGTATTTTGGAATAGTTTCTTGAGCTGCAATTGACTACAGAAACTCAGATGTAAAATGTATACCATTTTGTCATACAATTTTTATGAGCACCATCTGCAAAACATTTATTACTTCATTTTACATCTCCCAAAAGTAAATCATTAGACGATAACCGGTATTACTTCTTGATTTTTCACTTTATCTCTTACTATGTACGTAATACAGAGAAAGTTCTGTCATATGCTGTGGCAAAAAACGACGATTTTCGACGGAAAAACTCGAACTGTGAGCCACTGATATCGAGAAAGTGATAAATCTTGTTTTTTCTTTGAGATTCGGATCATTTCAACCGGCCTTTGTTAGATCCATTAACACCTTTCTTGTTTGTTGCTTAGTATGACAAGTCGTTGTTAGAGGCATTGACACAGTTTTTTCGATATGTTGTACACTTCTTAGTACGTTCGGACCTATTGTGTGCCCAATTATAAGAGCAACCGACTCATTTGTTTTTTTGTCATCGTTTCGTCTGTGTTGTAAGAAGTTGTTGTCTGCTCAACGTCCACTGGCACTTCACGTGCAACTGGCGCTCACTGCGAATTCGTGTCCCGTTTCGTGAGGGAAATGCCGAGCAACAACTGTCCGATCCTCCACACCCAGCTCTACCGTGAGGCCTTGAGGTGTGAATTAGGGGTCAAAATAGCTTCTCTTGGCGGAAAGAACCTTTTCAAAGCCCCGTAAACGGTGCCCTCGTGACTTTTTGTCGGTGAGAAAATTGAACGTCATTGATTGTTGTCGTGCTTCAATTAGTGAAATCGTTTCTTAATGCATGTTTTTCACGTGTTTCATTGACTTCGAAGTCATTGGGAAATCTGTCGAAATGCTGGTCTAATTGAATGTTGGAGGGAACTTAGTTATATTTTGACCATTAAATGTTCCGGCATGGACATTCACTCACAAATGGTATTTAGGTCGAGCTTTTCTTGGCATTCGATGAAGAATGTAATTGTTTCTTTGAATATTCCGTGTTGGTGTGTGAATTTCGAAGGTAGTTATTTGACTTTTGATGTCTTTTAAGAATAATTGTGTATAATGTCCCGTGATAACGAATCAATAAAATACTAATTTTAGGTTTGATAGGCGTTCTTGGAAACAAAGTAGACACTTGCTTTTTACGAGTGTTGCTAGCTCATGGTGATTTACTTCGAAGTATATCACGACGTTCAGTGAGCACTCCTTTTTACGATACACTGTGTGCACAAAAAATTTGCATGACTGTGACGTTACATTTTAATAGCTAGTTTAATACCCCAGTGTCACCTGCAGTTCCCGTGGTTAAACGGGAACATAAATCGGAAGATATTTTTACCTCACTGAACAAAAGATCCTTTTCATTAAAGAAAACAACTCGATGAACAAAATTGCAGAAAGTATTTCTTAAGTGATATATCTTCAAGAAATTCAATTTTCAGGTAGGAAAAGTATTGAAATTCAACCTTATAGTTCAAGATTAGACTACACTGTTGCCGATACTGTTTAACATAAGAGAAACGACATTTTTAACTCTATATTTGGCAGCATGTCTGAGAAGCATGTTAATAAAGTATTGATGGATTTACCTAGAAAACAGATGGAGATACGACACATTCGCAATAAACTATTGAATTGTGTAATTGGACCATTCGTCAACCTCATCAAACTATTTCTACTTCGTTTCTAATTACCCAATTATGTAATTGCTTTTACAATTCATTTCCTGTACGTGAGTATGTATTTCACAGAAAATAAATATACACATATTACTAATTTCGAATATATGCAAAAATTGTTGGAAAATTGTGCCTCCTAATATCTAAAGAAGAGCTTCCTGGATTGCGTCGTGAACTGCAAGTTTTATTTTGTCGAATACTACTTAGTAAAGTGAATGTATGGGGAATATACAGATAATCGGAAAAAAACGGCAATTTTTGGGAGAAAACTGGTTTACAATGTTCAAAAATTATGAAAATTAAACGAAAATCGGGTCTAAGTAATTTTTATACGAGTTGGCCGTACTAAATGTATTCGAAGAAAAAATTGAAGGAAAAATTGGGAACAATTTTCAGAAAATTTTGATAATGTAGTTGAGGCTTCACAACGTAAAGTACCCACAAAAATCAAGTTCAAAGCGCCACAATATCACACAGATCAGTTGAGAAATAGGAATTTGATGAAAATACTGCTTACGGTTTTTATTTATTTATTTACGTCAAAAACAATTAAAAACTGCGTGTGACGAGCTATGGGGAGAAGTGAATTTGTGCACGTTTTCATAATTCTGTGGTCTCCATCCTAAACCATATTCTAGTCGAATTTTGAATACAGAAAAGAGAGTTTTTTTCCGAGTTTTGTTGACAAAATATTCGCTCCTATATAATAAAATATATTTTCAAAGGTAAATTAGCTATAAATTCCTGCCCTGAACCCTCATGTTCTTCATGAAAGAATATTACTTTTTGCCGCGATAATATGAAAAACGATAATTTGAATAACTATATTTTTCACTGAAATTCAGAAGACGTGCACAAATAGTGAAGTTACATTTATGTCCAGAAGCAAAACAAGGGACCATCTCAGCATTTGCTCAAGGATCAGGGAAACTGGACGAAAAACCTGATCGAGATGGAGGCCATCAACCCAGAAACTGTGGTACAATACTTGTTACAGGTTCTTTAGAATTATACAGTCCAAATGATAATAATTACATTAACTATCATTGTTAAAAATAATGCTACTTTACTTTTGATGCTCGGTATAGTCTCGAATTGTATAGAAACAGTTATGCAGCAGAAAAGATTTCACTTGGGACTTAAACTTTTCTATTGAATTTAATCGTTTAATGTCTTCTGGTAAGTGTTGTAGAGTAATGTACATGAATTGTATGTGAATTTTTTGTAGTGAGCTGTTGATACTGCCACTTGGTGAATATGATTACTACGTCGTGTGTTATACTTATAGTCATCGGCATTTGCTGAAAATATATTCCCGCCCTTAAGTAAGTCATTTTTGACAAAAACTACTGATTCGTAAATCAGGAGACAAGGTAATGGTAAAATTCCTAGATTAATAAAGAGAGACTTAGAAGAATCACGTGGCTTGGATTTGCTTATTATTCGTACAATTCGTTTTTGTAATCTGAATGTCTGGGAGCTATAAGATGTGTTTCCCCAGAATATTATGCCATATCTCAGGCGGGAGTGAACATTGGCAAAATATACACAACGAGCTGTATGAAGGCTGACGGAATTTGAAAGAATTCTGAACGCGTAGCATAATGAACTTAAATTTGTGTTCAATTCATTTAAGTGGGCATTCCATTTGAGATTTGACTGAATTGATAGACCTAAAAATTTGTTACATTAACGTCAGTCAATGGCACACCGTTCATTTTCAATGGAGTACAGAATTTTTTATTTGATATGGAAAACTGCATTGAAACAGTTTTCTTTTCATTTACTTTTAATTTGTTATTACGGAACCAATTTGAAAGTCTGATATTGTACTATTTACGGTTTCTTTGTTGCAAAGAATATTTGTATCATCCGCAAAGAGAACTGTTCTTCCGTTTCGAATCGCTAAGGGCATGTCATTTACGTATAATACGGAAGAAGAATAGGGCCTAAAATCGATCCTTGCGGGACTCCACATGCAATTGGCAAAGAACCGGAAAGGCGTGTACATAAAGTTCCATCATTCCAGTAAGGTATTTCTACTCTCTGAGATCGTAATTTAAGGTACGAACATAGCCAATCTAGAGCAATACCACGGATTCCATATGAAGGTAATTTTGAAAGTAAAATGTTATGATCAATGACGCCAAAAGCTTTTGAAAGATCTAAAAATATTCCAATAGTTGCTTCGTTTTGATCCAATGATGAGGCAACATCCTTAAGAAAAGAAAAAATGGCTGTTTCCGTAGATTTTGATTTCCGGAATCCATGTTGGCAATTTGAAAACGCGTCGTGTTTATTGAGAAAGGTTTCCATTCGCACATAAAAAAGTCTCTCTAATATTTTTGAAAAAACTGACAAAAGAGAAATTGGCCGATAATTTTGAATTTCATTTTTGTTGCCTTTTTTGAAGAGTGGCTTAATCTTAGCTGTTTTAAAAATATCTGGAAAAATTCCGGTGCATAAGGATGCATTAAATAAGTGAGTTAACGGGCGTATAATGGCTGGCGCGCATGTCTTTAACAAACAATCCGGAAATTCATCTAAACCGGCCGAATATTTATTTTTTAATTTACCGATTATTTTGAGAATTTCATAGGAAGAGGTTTCGGAAACGAACATAGTGTCTAAGATTTTTAGGGAAACGTCAGATGTTGAATTTTGTGGCTGAAAACCTTTAGTGAGGTTCGACAGCAATTCTCGAAAAGTATTGGTTAAAGAGACTAGCCACTGTTGCCGGATCGTTCACATCTCTGTCGTTATCTTTAAAACAACTTTCTCTACAAGGTTTCTACTTGGTTTGGTCGCATTTTTTACTATATCTCACATTGATTTTGTTTTGTTATTTGAGTTCAAAATATCCTGATCGTGTCTTATGATTTTAGTCTGCCTTATGACTTTTCTTAACAATGATTTGTATTTTTTAAAGTACAGGAGGAATCTTGAGATACGTTATGATGCTTAGAAATGAAAGAAAGAACTCGTTTGTTTTTACATGATGTTCTAATCCCTTGTGTTATCCAAGAATTGCTTTTGCGTGAAATATTTAATTTTCTTTTCTGAAGAGGAAAGCAAGTGTTAAAATGAAATGAAAGCGTTTTAAAAAAAGAATAATATTTATCGTTTGTATCAATAGTATTATAAACCGCGTCCCATGACTCCTGCAGCAAGTAATCAATGAATAATTTTATTTTACTTTTAGAAAACACTCTACTCATACGTGTATTATTTATTGTGTCATTGTTCGCATTTCGTATAATGGTAAGAATTTGTGCATCGTAGTCACTGTATCCTAAATCTTTTGTTTCGATTTCATGTCGAGTAGTGGTTTGTTAATTATAATTTGATCGATTGCCTTCTTTGAATTTACTGTGATCCGTGTAGGTACTTTTATTGTAATATCTAAATTGAAGGAATTAATTAAGTTAAGAAACTGCTCTTTCTCGCAAGATTCGACCAGAAAATCAATGTAAAAATCTCCGCATACAACAATGGATTCAAAAGAGCGATTGATGACTTTGATTAGTGTTATCTCTAGTTTTTCTAAGAACAAAATGTAATCTGCAGCTCTCTTTGTTGGAGGCCTGTAGATGCAAAGCAATATCATTTTTAGCACAGGAAGATGTACAACAGAAATTTCAAAAACATTTTCAACGGAATACTCATTGAATTCCGTCAAGGAGAATCAATATTATTTTTAACGTAAATACAAGAACCTCCATATGCAGGACTTTTATGAGATTCTCTTTTTCTACAATAATAGCCTGCGAGGTAAAAGTTTGGAATTTGGAAAATGCCAAGTTTTCATTAGGAGATAACCAATGTTCTGTAAAGCAAAGAACATCCATTTGATTTAAATCGCTCTGTAGAGCTGCCTCGATAAACTCAGTTTTATTTGAAAGGGATTGAACATTATGGTGCAATATCTTTATTTTTTGCAAGTGCCTACACGAATGTTTTTCTGCTGCATCTGACTGTAGTTGCTATATATTTACTCTATTTTTACCTCGAGTGCGTGGTCGAAGGTTGTAATGTGTCCCAGCAGTCATAGGTTGTGAGGAAATAGAGGCGTCATTGGTAGTGGGAATGGAAGAAACGGGAGTAGGTTCACAGGAGGGGGTAAGAGGATTCAGAATAAGGGTGGGGGTGGAGAACGTAAGGAAGGTGAAAGGGATGGATTTTTGGCAGGAGGCTGCGTAGGACTGGAGTTGATGATGTATTGTGCAAGCTTTTCACCGACTGCATGTTTTCCAGCAAGGTTCATGTGGAGACCGTGCCGGGTGAAGTGTTTTACTGAGAGGAAATTCATTTCAAAAAGTGTTACATCTGTTTCTCTCAGTTACAGTTTTAGTTGTTGGTTTGCGTGCTTAATCTCGCTGCATAGTGTAGGCCTGTTGTACCAGAGTCGAGACTACAATGTTAGTATTTTGGGCGGCACATTGTAATTTGTTTACATGTTGTTCAGGTGTAAAGTTACCGCCGAAATTAATGTCATTCTGCCCTGCTATGATAATGACTGTGTCCTGATTGGTCATTGTCTTTGTGTGAGTGTCCAACTCTGCAGTCACGTCTGCAAACCTCCCGTTAGGTTTAAAAATAGACGAGACTGAGTAGTTGGGGGTAACTTCCTACTGAGAATGGAGGAAAGATGGCGACCATGGCTGTCAGCTAAAATAAGTACCTGTTTTTTAGGCTCAGTAGGAATGGATTTGTTTTCAAGTGGGCTAGGATGCGAAGCTTTACGTGTTTTGGTTTTGACACGCTTCCTAGCCTGTTTGCGTTGGTTTGTGCATGTATTTGTCGATGGAAGGGAAGGGTTGTGAGGATTAGGAATGCGAGGAAAATCTGTTTCATAATTTAAAACACTGAATCTGTTTTGAATTGCGACTGGATGTGGTGTCTGTGTCTTATGTGCAGTCACGGGTGCACGGTTGGGAAAATTCGCAGTGTTGCCTACTTGTGCCCAACCGTCATTGTAGAGAACGACCTCTTCCAGCCTTCGGATATGTTTATCTAAATTACTGTTTACGTGTGTGAAGGCTTTCAGAAGGTCGTCTTTGAGGGTGTAGAGAGTAAAAAAGAGTAGAACGAACAGTAGCCATGTCACGAATGCGCATTAAAGTACGTGATAAAATTGGAATAAATACAAGAAAACTCAGATAAGAGCAACAATCACCTAGCTTAATATTTTAAAAGTGTAATATTTATGTGTATTCGATAAATTAAAAATTAAGATTCGATACAAGAAAGAGAAGGTATGCTAACTACAAAATCTATTGAAAGCTAGTACTTACGAAATTTGGCAATGCAGTTACGTATTTTCGTTCACTTAAGCTGCAACTGTTTAATACAATGTTGACTATACTTTACCGTAAGTAGATAAAGCTATTAGCTGAAATTTGTCTTCAAAATATTGAATAAGATTTGAAACACAAATTCAGAACTACTCGATACACCGTCCTCGT
>JAHLJT010009202.1:0-14454 GCA_031308135.1 Acheta domesticus | reverse complement strand
ACGCGTGGCCCGTTTGTTAGGGTATTGGCCTGGCATTTGCCTGATGTTGATCGGAGAAATCACGGAGAACTACCGATCAGAGCAGCCAGCCGCTAGAATTCTCCTGCAGACAGCGATTGAACTCGGAGCCTCCCGATCAGAGACATTGCAGTTACAATAATTGATGCCCTGAGCCACCTCTTCACGGTGTTCCGAATAATAAATATTTTATCCCACTGGGATCCAGACCTGACATCTGATATAGAGAACTGAACCAACTGAGTAGGACTGAGTGCATAAAAACCAGACATTAACTAGTTGTAACGGCAAAGGCAAATGATACCAAGCCTTTTTTGAAAGCAATAGAATTTGATCAAAATTGTGAGGATAAGCTTTTGCTAATGCTACGAAGTAATGCTGAAAAAGTGAAGGAATTGATTGACAATTATCACAAAACAGTTGATTGCTTCCTTGTGGTTTGGTATAATATGTTGCAAATGGCATAGCGGCTTTCAGTATGGTTACAACGATTGCATCCCAAATAAATCTAAAATACTTCTCAGTTTTCCAATATTCAGATTTCCCGTTCTTCGGACTGATGTAGCTCGTTAGCAAATGGATGTAAAATATCAGGGAATTGAAACTGATGCTTATTAGAAGAGTTGTAAATAAAATAATGATTTAAAATTAATTTTATTAAGTAGAAAGTTGCAGTATAACAATACAGTAATTTACCATTCATTTATTCATTTTATTTATTTAACGTCAAGAAACCTTTAAAAACAGACATGAGTATTATTTTCTGAGATTGCCTCTGTGCCATAATGCAACCTGCCTACGAAATCCCTAAAATAATTCTGATAATTCTCTAAGAATTCTCTACAATAACTGCGCTTTTATTGACCTTATTTAATCTTATATCGACAAACACGCTATATAGTAGCTGAAAGACAAGTGTTAAAAACTTTTCAGTCCTGTTCTTGCGGTATCACGTAATATAACAAAGTTTCCATTCAACATGTCTTTTTACGCATACATGTGAATCATTTTGGCAGAAACTCGCCACACATAATTACCTAGATTATCAAACTACAGATTAGCAGAGTCATGTACAACTCTTCAATGTTTGCTAAAAGCAAAATGTTCAGAGTTATAACAATGACATGCTACTCAAACTCACAAGCGATGGATAGAAATGAAAATTATGTAATTTTAGTCGCTGAATTTAAGAAGACAGTCCAGAAATTATGAAATATATATATATATATATATATATATATATATATATATATATATATTCAATGATATATTTCTTGAAATTCTGTTAGAACGTAACATATTTTAAAATTCGATAAGTCGAGTTCAATATTAGTTGCTGGTAATAGGAAAAAATGACTGAGCTAATATTAAATGCCAACTTTACTTTCAGACAGTGAAGCCGTAAAGACCTTAAATGCAGAAGATATCACCACGCTATCGTCATCGGTAGCTCTTTTCACTCCACGAGCCAACACCCACTCGCGCCTTCACCGACCTCAACCTCCGCCGCCTTCGCCGCCGCGGCCTCCACCGCAACATTGTCAAGCGCCTGAAAGCCGTCAGCGGCGCAAGAAGATGCTGTTTACTCACACGACCGATACAGGCAGACGTTAAGCAACGCTTGGCCCCGTGCCGTCTCCCCCTCCGCCCCTCTGGGATATTGGTGCAATAATTTACGCGGCAAACAAAGCTCACTCTCGTGCGGAGGCTGCGGCGCGCGCGTGTAAAAAGCCTTTCGCGACCGGCCCTTTGCATAAGAGCTCCGATGAAGAAGAGGCCGTGCTGGAGGAGGCAATGGAGGAGGTGGAGACGGAGGTTCTGCAGGTGGAAGTAAGACAGGTAATTATGTTGGTAGCAGTAGCGAAGATATTCGGCGGTTCCTTTGAATAGTGGGGAAGATGAAGTCGCGGGGGAGGTAATGCAGGTAATAGAGAAAAACAGGAAAGTAAGACAGTGGAGGTGGGAGTAAGACAAGTAATTATGTTGGTAGTAGTAGCGAGGATATTCTGCGGTTCTTTGAATAATGAAGAGGATAAAGAGGTTGCGGCGGAGGAGATTCAGGTGTTGGCGATAGAGTAAGGCATGTAAGATAGTGGAGGTGGTGTAGGTGGGAGTAAAACAGGTAATATTGGCAGTAGCAATGAGAAGCGTAATCAACAGACTTTAGCGCGGTTGAAGAGGGGGAAAGGTCTTGAGATGGCAATGAAGGTGGCGTCGGTGATGGAGGCGGTGGTGAAGGACGGTGACGGAGAAGTAAACAGGTAATAATAGCGGAAGTTGTGATGGAAATATTTGGCAGTTCCTTGCAATAATAGAGCGTAAACTGGAGACTTCGACGCGCGCGTATAAAAGCCTTTCGCGTGTGGCCCCTCGCAAAACAGCTCCGATGAAGAAGTGACCGCGGTGAAGGAGGCAATGGAAGAGGAGACGGAGGTTCTACAGGTGGAAGTAAGACAGGTAATTCTGTTGCTTGCAGGAGCGAAGATATTCGGCGGTTCCTTTGAGTAATAGGCTGAAGAGGTCGCGGTGGAGGAGATTCAGGTGGTGGCGATAGAGTAAGCCTGCTAAGACATGTAAGACTGGTATGACTGGCGATAGAGTAAGACAGTGAAGATGGTACAGATGGGAGTAAGAGAGGTAATATTGGTAGTAGAAATGAGGAGCGTAATCGACAGGCTTTAGCGCGGTTGAAGAAGGGGAAAGGTCTTGGGGTGTCAATTAAAGTAGCGTCGGGGATGGAGGCGGCGGTGATGATGAAGGATGGTGAGGCGGAAGTAAGCAGGTAATACTGGCGGAGGTAGTGATGAAGGTAACAGGATGATCCTGTCAAAAATAGAACAATTGAATGGTATGCAAAAGGAAAAGGTAGTGATGGTAGGGGTGATGGAGGCTATGTGGGTGGAATAAGGAAAGAATTGTGGTGGAATCAATGAGGAAATCTACGGAGGGCTTTTTGTACAACAACTCCGAGGTGAAGCAGAGGCCGCACTGAAAGAGGTGGATGTAGAGTCGATGAAGACAGGAGGTGGGAGTAACACTGATTAATGCAGACAGGCATTTTTCAAGCGAATATTTACCCGAAATGTAGTGGAAAGTTCTAGAGATGTCAACAACTGGAGGTAGCGGTGATGGATGTCACATTCGCAGCAATGTGCGAGGCAGTGACGGAGACTGAGCATTTGGAAGTAAGCCAGGTAATACTGGGGGAAGCATTGATGAAGATATTCGACGGCTCTTTTGCAGAACAGCTCCGATAACGAAGAGCCCGTGGTGGAGAAGGGGATGGACATGGTGGGGATGGAAACTTTGCAGATAGAAGTAAGACTGGTTATATTAGAAGTATTTACTATTAGGAATAGAATCGGCGGATGAAGAAGTGGTACGATTTGGGATGTCAATGATGGTGGTATTGGTGACAAGGCAGTGCAAGTGGAACCGAAACGGGTAAGACAGGTAAAAACAGTGAGATTCATATTCGAGTGGTTATTTAGTGTGAATGTAGGAGAGAAGAAGGAGATGGCGGAGGTGAGGTGAGGAAGGTGTCTTTGATGGAAGCGACAATGTTTGAGATATTGACAGTGGATGCTGAGCAGGTAGACGTAGTAAAGCAACACTGTTGGAAGCAGATAGGAACGTATTCGATGATCCTTAAATACGGATGAAGAAGTGGAGAGATCTTGACACGTGCATTTATCTGGGGAGGCGAGGATTGATGTTTATAGGGCTGAGACTCTGAAGGTGGAAATAAGACTGGTAATATTTATAGAAGTAGTGAGGACAGAACCGGTGTTTTTACCGCAGATGAAGTATAAAAATTGGGGATGGCAAAGTTGGAAGAGTCGGCGATAAGGATGTCGAGGTGGAACTACAAAAGGAAAAACGAATGAATTTAAGACTTATTTTTAAGTAACAAAATACCCGGCGTTGCCGAAATTTTTTCATATCCAATCCTTGTGAAATAGGAAAAAGATCAATTTTCTTTACGCCACTGTGTTCATGATTATTACTTTTAATATAATTGTTTCAAGTTTTAATAAAATATTATAGTATTTTTCATTTTATTTCACAGTACTTTGCTATTAAATGAAAACATTTTTTTATCTTATGTAAGATACATAATACTGGCGGAAGTAGTGAGTAAGATATTCAGCAGTATCTTTAAATACTAGTGAGGATGAAGTAGAGGTTTTGGTGGGGGAGACGATGGAGCAGGGACGATAAGGCATTGATAGGTGCTAGATGGGTGAAGGGTTCGCAACAAGGGTGGTTTAGGCACTAGTGGTAGTCTAAAAATCACCGATTGGTGCGTGGGTGAAAGTTCTGTACCACCGGTGCGGAAGCAGACATTTATCTTTGTTAACCTCTCATGACAACGACGGGGAGGGAGAATGCAATGACAGAAAGATGAACGCTGGATTGATTATTTAGTGTCATTTTTGCAAGTACAGTATTATAACCTGACAGCCCAACTCAACTCAGCCCAAGCCAACTCAGTCGGTCATCGCCACGAGGTGGTGGGGGAAGGGAGGGGTGGGGTGGGGTGAGAGTGGGGAGGGGATGAGGGTTGGGAGAAGAGGTGTGAAGGGGGGGAAGGGGGGATAGTGGGGAGGGGAGGGGGAAGGGTGGGGAGTGGAAGGAGAAAGATGGGGAGAGGGGAGGGGGAGGAGTGGGGTGGGGTAGGGCTGGGGTGGGAGAGAGGCGGGGAAAGGGCGGTTAGGGTGGGGAGTGGGGGATGGGTGGGGTGGGTGGGGGATGGGTGCCCGAGGAAACGGCGGCGTAGGCAGATCGGCTGGCGGTGGGTGGATAGCTCGCGATTCAAGCGCAGGTCGTTCCCTCACTTGTCAATCCGAGGGCAACCGTAGAGTGGGCACTGACGAATTCAAGGCTCATGAAGAGCGAAAACGAGCGAGTATTCTGTGGCAGCATGCAGAGTCTTTACACCACCGGGTCAGTCCATCCCTGCGTCAGCGAGGGTGGCTCTACCCTAATTGTTGGAGGTGGCGGCGTTCGGCCAGCCCGGCCATCAAACGATAAACCCCCTACGAATGCGAGTTCGGGTGAGAAGCGCAAGGCAGCCTCGTCTACGTCACAGCACCCTCATGCGGCATTGCCGTTGCTTGCTGGAGGATTCGTCAACATCGAATGTCAATGAACAGCGCGGAGCCACAGCAACAGCGCTATCTATCGGTACGTCACAGTTATGATGTTTACTCGTACAGTTTCCATACTTGTATGTACGACTGTCGCTTTTCAGTAAAAAACAACAATATAACCAATGACAATATTTTTTGTGACAATACGCCTTCAACATATTTCCTGAAAGACTTTGAACTTTCTTTGAAATGTTGTAAACATTTACTGAGAAAACTGTTTTACCGCGGATTTTCCCGGTAACGAGTACAATGAGCGACATGCATTACTCTTACTCCACCCACTATGTTAAATGCAGCACGAGAGAAAATTTAAAGAACTAGCTATCCCAATCTATCCGAAATACAAATTAACGTTCACCGAAAAATCTAACAGCAATCCATTTTGTACTATTTTTTCCACAGAGAGTTGTACTGGCCTTAGGCTTCGATGGAGATCGGCAACGATCACCTGGACCCTGAGTTTCTCGGCGGGAGTCACGTCAATAGTGCCAAAGTGGGCGAGTGAGTGGGCGGTGTTAAGCTCTATGTCACTCCTCCACGCCCGCGTTGCCCCCTGTTGGGCCTCTTCCCGCCGATTGGGGGAGTAGCCTCGGCCGCAAACCCACACGTAGAAGTCCTATACGTATTCCTATTCTTAAGGCATTGCTCCGGCATTCACCAGTTAATAATCGGATAAAGCATGGAAACTACCGATCAGAGCGGCCAGTCACTAGAATTATCCTCCAATCAGTGGTTAATTCTACCAACGTATCTTGAGTCGAAACCACTATCATGTGCCCTTAGACCTCCCGGACTGCGATCTGCAGAGATAAGAGCAATGTTGTCCCTGAGTCATCCGCTTTGATGAATAGTTTAGGATATACGAGTATCCCTATGCAAAGGGACATATACTTGTAGGATAGACTACACATCTGCTTCAAATGAATAAATATGATAAATCAGAATAACCAAAAGCATTGTCTCCACTTATTGATTGCAATTAAAAGACAACGTTAAAATTATGAGCCTCTACTTTCTACTCTTCTTTCTATACCGACCACGAAAATCTATTATTGATATTTTTATTGGTGAGTGAGAACTGATATCAGAGACGGAATGCTATCAAGTAACGGAATAGCCAACGAATAAAGTCTCCTACAGTCCCTTCTCACCCGATTAGGACTTCGATTTCTCAGCAATGCCGTTCATTTAAATACATTGTCTCTCTTCAATTTCCGATCTTCAGAGATTTTCAAACAACAGATCAACAAATTTGTGGGTATCTTTTGACCGTGTCTCTTAAGTATTTAAAAAATTATTTTCTTATCATTTTAACGCAGTATTTTTCACAGCAGATGATATGACGATTTTAAACGGATGCATTGGTCTATGTAGAATTAAACCCGCAGCTAAAGAAGGAAGTGGAATTTTTGTACGTCAACGTAGTAGCTGGGTCGGACAACACTTCTGACTGGATAAAAATTCTAGAAACAGCTGCTCTGATTAGTTGTTTCCGTGAATTCTTACTGTCAATTACAAGGCGGATGTGAGGGACTGTGACCCTCGCAATCCCGTCCCACCTCACAGCCTTAGGGTTTGGGGATGGGATACAATTTTGATACAGTACCATCCCAATTTAGCCCTTCTCCATGGTTTAGAAAATGTTCCAACAGTGCTGCAAATTCGCAGATGTCATTCATGGGAAGAAGAACATAGAAAAATATAGTGTGTTAATAGAAGATCCTTTCATTTAAATTTCTAGAAATTCCCTTGACTGTTTATTAAATCGCTGGTATTTACAAACAAGCAAATTCATTATGAACTAAACATACTTACACTATCTAAATTTCTATCAAACTGAAATTTGCAAACAACCATACCCAATGCTCAAACGCAAACACCTTCAACCTTAACAGAAATAGTCCAACAAACCCTAGAATCAAATAAAAATTACCCTGGCTTGAATTCCATCCACGAATATTAACTACAAACCATCTGGTGTGAAGAGATCCTCAAGTACAATTTCCCAAGATGCAGTTAGAAAGAACGCGTGTTAAAAATTAATTTTTTTTACAGTTTCGAAATTTCTTCGTGTGTAATTTGTTCTTCTTAATAAAGTTATGTACGAATAATTTTATAAATTCTTATCTTATAAAGTTTTTGTAACATGTAAAATATTCCAAGCAAATATTAATAATGCAAAGCGCCTACCTGCCACTGGTCTAATTTGAAAATTCGTTCGGCATTGATACATCTCACTTTATTGGCTGCCTCCGTGAGTTGATCAAACAATCGGTTACTGCTTTATTCACATCCATCAAACAAACCTTACATAGTGAGATCGGGAGTGCGACTTGCCTGAGGGGAGGTCGTTTCGCGAAATCACTTTGCACAAGAGAGCGCGTCGACTGACAGCATTGTCCGTGTCGTCCCCGTCCCGTCCCGTCCCCCGGGGACTTTCTCCGGCGCCGTGGCTGCCACCCGCGCACCCGCGCTCGCCCGCCCGCCCCGAGGTCGAGGCGGTTTCTCCCGGGCTGACCCCACGCACCCCGGCCACGTCGGCGAACGCTCTTTAATGGATCTGTGTGCTACTTGAATCAGGAAAACGATACGCGGCTGTATCGTGTGGGAGTTCATATTAACCCTAGCAACAGCAAGGAATACGTAAGCGGTCCCGAACCATACTAAGATGGGTCGACTCTGGAACCCACTACTTATATTTTGATTTTATTGATTTTTTGATGATTTTAATAAATTAATAGATTGTTTTAACTAATAATACACATGAACATTAATTTACACAAAACCACATTTAATTTATGACTAAGAAAAAAAATCGACTTTCTAACGTCAATACTTAATGACAAAATCAATTTCATTTCTAAGTTTGTATGTCAAAGAAAGGCCTGTAGTAATTTAATAACATAATAATGGATTAACAATAATGGATACTAACTCTTAGAAAACTACAAAATGTGCAAAAAAGGCTACGCCTTCCGAAACAAACCATATAAGCAAGTACACATTTCTGAATGGTAGATGTTGATTTAGCCGTAATCTCAAAAGCACTGTGCGCTCCTAGCCAAGATGTCTTTACAACTTGTGTCGGTTTAACTCTGCTTCCAGTTACGATTAGCTACTATACGCCTTTCGTTGAGGCCTAGAGATAGGTCAATGTGAAGTAATTAGTAGTAGTCTGTACTGAGAGTAATATGGAGGCATGTGGAGCTAATTTCAATAGGTTCAAAACCTTTAAGAAAAATTCGCATAGGTCGACGGTCTCTTCGGAGCTGACCTTATCCACCTCGACCGCATTGGTAGATTGGCTTTACTGGTTGTGTGTTCTATTTGAATAAGGATAAATGATACTCCGTTGCGTTGATGTGGGCATTCACATTAATTAAGGTTGATTGTCACGAACTTCAGGATGTTCAGAAAGATGATGAGAAAATACAATATGTTTAGCATTACACTATGCGTGTTTAATACTAGGACTGCTTTTGTATCCTAGGTGTCAAAAGAGGTAGTACACTTCCCAAGGATGATCGGAATTTGTTGAATTGAGACGAATTTATTTATGTTATTTGTTTTTCCATTTACAAAGCAATTCAGAAAGAAATGAATTTTTGAATGAAAGGTATTTTTGTAATATAAAATCTCATCGTACTTATACGTTGATATTGCCAACATGTAATATATTTTTGATTAGAAACAACGATGACCCCTGTTTAACGTGTCTGTCTGCTACTTGTATCAAGAAAAAACGATACTTGGCAACGTCGATGTGGAGGTTAAAATTAATTATACTTGCTTGTCTTGTACTTCAGGGGAGAGATAATGATCTCAAAATATGAAGGAGTGAGTGAGAGATAATCACAAGCTGCACTAATGCAGTCTTGTGATACAGCTCATTTAATGCTTTGCGGATGCAAATGGAGAATAAAGAAACACAAGAAGGTGTTATCCTACCATATGAAGATTCTATGATACTATGAATGGGAAGTAGCTGCTCAAACGTTTGTGATGTGTTTAATTAGAAAAAACCTGAAATTGTTGCTTTTTTTAAATTTATTACATGTCATAGATCCCTTCATAGGTCTAATACTACGATGTAACCATTTAAAAATGGTTGAGGACTGGGAGTTTCGAGTGAATAAAAATGGTGGAAGAAACTGAAATATTGTGTTGTTTTATGATAATTCCACTTTGTTTTAAGTTTTATAATTTTTAGGTTTGATTTCTTTTCTAAAACATTCAATTACTAAAAGAGTTTTTTTATATATTTTATTATTTCGAATATGATTCATGGTTAGTTTAACAGTACAAACTTTTTCATGTTTTGATGCTTACCATCTTTCTTTAAAAAAACTAAACTATTATTTATTTACAATTATTTCTTAGGGAGAGGAAACCCACTGAGCACCTAAAAATCATCTAGATTTGCAATTGTACATAAAAACATCCTTGGGAAATCTATTTGTTTTTATACTGGTAGCGTTTCTGGGTGCTTTGCATAGATTGTATTGAGATTATTGTGTAATTGATGACATATTGTTATAAAAATTATGGGGTAACTTAGTGATGTGGTGTATGATAGGTTTTACTTGAATTTCTTTATAAAGTTGTTTGTTTTTGATGAACCAGGTTGCATTGGTTATTGTTCGCAGGAATTTATTTTTTATGACCTGTAACACTGGCCGACGTTTTGAAACTTTTGAAAAGTTACAGAAACAAAATTCACTGATTCTGACCAATTTTGGATCGCTGAATACGAATATGATAGCCGTTTTACTGGATTAGCTCGTATTTATGTGTAACGCATTGTTGCCAAATGTACCATAATAGGCATAATGAGCTAACTTGAAGGTACCGGAGAATGAGCTGTTTGTCTTTGACACAAGTGCCAAAACGAGTCAGTTTTGCAGTCAATAAATTTTTAAAATTCTATTAATTAATTTATTAAATCTAAACAATTAAAAAACTATGTTCAGTTTACTAGCATTTGAAAACTACTTTAGCATTTACAGACCATCACTTAGTTTTGGAAAACACTGTCTAAGATACCTAACCTTCTTTGTCTATTCCTTTTACGAAACTCATGAGTTCCAACTTAATGTGCAGAGTTGGAAGCAGTACCTTGCCTGGATCTATCAGAAGCTCATACTTGACGTTATTGGTACCAGGCTTAAATGACTCTCTGGGGGATCACTCCTTTTGTGATTATTTTTTCCTTTAGCTCTTGAGTCCCAAAGTCACAAGAAACAAAAGTGCTTTGTGAATCCACCTTCCAGACCAATATATAATATTGCAAATACTTTTACATCTGCACATATTTGCCAACTATGATCTTTAATAAGATAAGATTAAAATGAGTGCGAGATCCTCGTTAAGTCTCTTTCATTGGAACGGAGTGTGCCACAGGCAGCTTATTTCCATTAAGAAGCAAAACTGCTTTCAGACTGTACTTAGATGAATCTATGAAAGACACCAATCAGATGGATTATGTTGGATTCCTAACTAATTCATCAGGCCATTGATATCCCTGCATACGCAAAAGGAATCTTCCATTCTGTAATATTCTGAAAAAGGCTCGTTCCTTTTCCTCCGCTGAGTGTAAGTAGTTCCGGGAGCCAGTAAATTCCTTTCTTTGAGTCTTGCACACAAGAATTAAGTTTTCTCTTTCAAAAGTTGTATCTCGCTAAAGCGTTCAATTCATGTTGAAGGATGAAATGAGTCTCATCTTTTAAGTGGAAGAACTGTTTCTCAGATCTTCATCTGCCAGATACTAAGTTAGTGTCCTCATCCGGTTCCTATACGTGCTGCAATATCGATAGTTTCCCAATCGTTCGGAGGAATAGGTGCAGATAAATTTTCTCCATGAGGTACCGGTCTGATCGCGTATTGCAAGTTTGGATATTCGATGGCACGCTGTTTCTTCTTGTTACTTCCTGCTGTATTCGTCATACAGCAACAAGTCACCATAGTGATTCCGGGTTTCTCTCCATATCATCGGAACAGCTAAAGGCATCCTTTTCTTGGTTCCTTTAAGCCAGTTCGTCAGACACATTAGACAGCGCACAAGAGGGGCCCAACTTTTATCCTGAATCTCAATCTTACAGTCAAAATAAAAATAATATAAATCTCTAACGACATCATTCATCGATCTAACCTTAGGCTTAACCATAAACACGCCCAAGATTAACAAAATCCGTCCAGTGAGTTTTTACATCTGCGGGAAGAACTTGACATTTTGCACAGGAAAGCGAAATTTAGAACCACAGCACATCCACTGTATGATAACAGTAAAACAGTTCCAAAAATGCGGTACAATAGCTGAAGTTACTGAGTACAACTTCGTAAGTGGATTCCCACGACAAACATTTTCACACTTGATAGATTACTTCCTGCAATACATACTCGTAAGAGTAAGACTGAGCCACGCAACAACGGCACTTTCTACTTTATATATTTGCTCGCCCGCGTCATCGTGCCACACATTGGTGCCACACAGACGAGGCTGCTATATTCAATGTGTAAAAAACACTTAAAAACAAAACAATAGAAGGGTAAGGAACACAAGTGTATATGGTTTCAATCATCGCAAATTTCTCTCTCGGTTTCATTGTTATATATATGCTAACAACAAGAATCTCTGAATTTCACAAACTGAGTGAAATACTATTTATTTCTCACTCTAGTGACATTGTAGAAATGGTTACTTGATGATAACTGAAGCCAAAATGGTCAAAACTGGCAATTGTCCTTTTTACAAAAATACGAGCTAATCTAGAAAAACGGCTGTCAATTTCGAATGCAGCATACTAAAATTAATCGGAATCAGTGGTTTTCCTTTTTGTAACTAAACTAACGTCGGCATGTGTAATTCATGAATATTGGTTTTTGCTGTATTAATCCAGACGGGGCAGGTAGAGCATTAGGGGTCTTAATATGGCTGTATATATGAGCTTGGCATTTTCTATTGTTATTTTACTGTGGGTGTTTATTGATGGCTTTAATTGAATCAGTTTCACTTTTGTTTGTTATGTTTTAATGTTTATATTTTCTTTTCAGCTTAGTTGTGTCCAAATGTCCTAGATATCTCGCTATTTTGTTTTGTGGACTCTAAGGTACGGTGTTATTGTTCAGTGTGAGAGAGGTGGTGGTGTTGAATTTGTTTTTAATGAAGAGATTTTTGCTGTTGACGTAGATGGGTTTAATTTAATTTTCCGTTTGTTTCACCAATCATCGATTTGGTTTAGATGTTGTGTTGTGTTTCTTATTATGCCAAGTGATGTGCTACAACAATACAATGCTGTATCATCTGAAAATTGTGCTGTATTTATTTTTTTTATGTGGGAATATCAGCTTTATAAAGATAAAATAATATAGGTGACAATGGGGAGCCCTGAGGAAGTCCAACCAAAATTGGTTTGGGGTGTGAGAGATGTTTATCTATTGAAACTAAAAAAGTTCTTAAGTATTTGGGTGTTGGGTGATTACACGTTTGTGCATGAGACCTTCATGCCACACTGTTACATGCTTTTGAAGTATCTAGAAAGGTTGATATTGTATGTAGTTTTCTTTGTAATGCTGTGTGGATACGTTCTGTTATTCTGAATAATTGGTTGTTGTTGATTACTTTTCTGTGAATTCAAATTGATGTCTATGAATGATGTCATTTAAGTTGAAGTAATTGTTGAGTGGTTTCTGAATGATTTTTCTCTAGAATTTTTGATACTGAAGGTAACAAGCTTATTAGTCTATAATTTTCTACATTGAATGGATTTTTATTTGGTTTCGGTATGGGTAATAGGTGAGTGTTTCCATAAAAATGGGAAATATCATATTCTTAATGAAGAGTTATACACATTATTTATGTATGCTATGGCTTGGTTTGGTTGATTTTTGAGGATTTTGTTATTTATTCTGTCATGTCCTGGGGCCTTTTTAGGGAATGTTTTCATTATGTTTAGTAGTTCAATTTTAGGTCTGGGGAGATGTGAATCTGATTCTGGAGGGTACATTATAATTAGGATATGTTGCTAACTGTGTGATTGTTTGGTATCGATTGTGAGTGGGGGGGAGGGTGTCGTTGGGTTTGAATGTAGTTTCAAAATGTTTTGCTAGTGTTTTTGCTTTTTCAAAAAGTGAGAATTTTTTCCCTGTGCTGGTATTCAGTGGAGAAATGGTATTCCTTTTGTTGAGTATTTTATTTTTAAATTGCCATAATGTATTGTTACTGGAGCTTAGTGTTTGAATCATGTTATTGTATTGTTGCTGTTTGTGTGTAAAAAGTGCTTTTTTGGTAACATAAGTTAATAGATACACTTTCGTTTTTACTTCAGGGTTTCTAGTGTGATTCCACAACCTTGTTCTTTTATTCTTTGTGTGGATTAGATTTTTTATGATTTTCGGTTGTTCATTTTTTTAATTCTGTATGTTTATCAGTGATTTTGATTTATTGTTCTGTAGTTCACTTAATATTATGGAAACAAGTATTGTTATTGCTTGATCTATTTCTGGAGGGGTATTTAAGATTTTGAATTTTGGGATGATTGTTTTAACATTATTTTTAAATGTGTACCAATTGATTGTGTGTGTATTGAGTTGTGGAATGGGTGAGCGTGTGGGGAGTGAATGTTGTGTTGTTATTACTGGCAGATGGTCTGAGTCCATTTCATGGTATATTGTGGAGAAAACATTTTGTTGTGTTTTTGTTATACCTAGGTCTAACAGGTCAGGATTCCTAGAGTGATCATACGGGTAGTAGGTTGGTTGATTGGGGGTTATTATATTAGATTGCAGATTTGTAGTAATTGTAGTGTTGTATATTATTAACCCATTAAGAACTAGCGTCCTCATTTGAGGACAGTGCATTTTTTCATTATTTCATTACATTATAAATTGTGTTCACCATCACATTGTTGATTGACCACACCGCAAAGGTTCATTCAACAGATATAAACGTTTGTTATCGCTCAGGTTTATATTCTTGTAGTTTTTCTAGCTTCCTAAGATAGTGCATTTTATTCCTCGTTTGTGTTGATAAAAATTTGATTATATCTACTTTTCAAAATTTCGGTGATTTGCTAAACTCACTATGTAGTGTTTGTTTGTGCTCATACTTTACGAAGAATATAAAATTGTGCAGTTATATGATTCAATGTTTTCGAGATTTTGATATTTTAGTGCCGTCCTCATATGAGGACGCTCGGACTTCATGTTATACAATTTTGTCGTGAAGTGAAAAACTTGTAAAAGAGTTGGAATTTCATTTCATGTTGTTGTTTTTTATTTTTTCCGA
>JAHLJT010009201.1:0-12530 GCA_031308135.1 Acheta domesticus | reverse complement strand
TACTTGGTGTAATGTCGTGCATGTATAGAAATACATGCTTCTCAAAATGGCTAATTTTTTTAGGCAGAAAGGCAGGTAGTTTTCACAAATTAAATATACAACTCCAAATTTAAAAAAAAATGTGGACAAACTCGGTGAGGGAAATTGCTAACAATCAAGGTTTCTTCGTAATATCAAAATTAATTCACGTAAAGTTGAACACTCCTCGAATATTGGTGGCAAATTAAAAATTCCCAACAGCCAGATTTGTAATTAAAAATTATTAAAATTACTGTATATACTTACTTTATGTTATATACATTATTATTTAATATCCCACGAAAACACAGACGAGAAATGCTTTCTCTCAGCCGACGAAGCAAACAGAACACAATCCACATGTGGGAAAGCGCTGTTAGTGTTAAATAGGACACGTGCAACCTATCCGACAATGCCAAACCTTCACCTCCGACACCGCTCCCCACTTCACATGAGCGTTCGTTCAGGTGCCCGCCTCTCCCTCTCGCCGGACAGGGGACGCCACAGCCGATGCGACCTAACGAGGTCACTCTCCTCTCGAGTGTCGAAATTTACATGCTTGAGACGCGCGGGCAAAGGGGCAAACAAACGACGAGGGGCCCGCCGGGTGAGACAGGGCGGGGTGAGGGGGGAGGGGAAGAGGAGGGGAAAGGAAGAAAACGCGGAGGGGGGGCGAGGTCAAACTTACTGACCTCAAGTTGTGTTTTCTCCGTGGGCCGTAACGCTTCGTCGTCCGTTTAATTGATAATTTGCTCGCTGATTCTCCGAAATTAAGAGTGAGGAAAGACAGGACCCTGGTGATTTGGGGAAATTAAGAGACAGGAGGGGGAAATAAAAGGACCGTATTATCCGATGGTGAGGGCTGAGCTTGGACGGGTCAAAAGTGAAGGGGAAATTTAGATGTCTTTTATTCGTCCGAGCTCTGCCAGTGACGTGGGACCACACCTTGTTGTAAAGTGATGTTCTTGGGGGTAATGGAGAGTGTCAAAAGTGAGGAGTTTTCAAGGATAAGATTTGGTTCAATATTAATAGATTTTATTGAGATTATTGCTGCTCAATCTTTTATCTAATAAATAAATAAAAGAGTCTATGATTTCCAAATAACTACCTTTTAATAATCTGCCATGCTTTATAAGTAATACACAAGCAAATAATAAAACAAAAATGGTAAATGTGAGGAATCGACAGACACAGGATAGCAAGATATAGGTTACGAAATGAGATATAGGTAATGATGATGAAATGAGAGCGAGTTAAATTGGCTGTGAGAGTGAAATTGGCTAAAAGACGAGGGGGGGGGGGGAAATGTAGAATTCGTGAGAAGGAAGAGGAAGGTTGGGAACATTTTGTAGAGAGATGTATGGTTTTTGAGGAAGGAATAACGTGGGCAAATTAAAATATTCAAGATAAGGTGAGGTGGTTATTAGATGACAAAGCTGAAAGCATCAATGTGTTTGATAAATATAGGAAAGAATCAGTTATGAGTATGTAGCGTATTATTATATTCGTACTATGTATTGTGTATATTATGTATATGTATATTTTTGCGTTATACGTATGCGTATGTATTGTTGTATATGTATTGTTGTTATATATGTATGTGTATTGTAGAAATGCACATGCATGTATTTCTATGATGAAAACATCGTAAACTCCATTTCCTACCATTATGTGTATTGTTTTTCAACTATTATTTTTACAAAGTTGTAACATAAAATTCATTCATTTGAATCAAATTAATTGTTTTATCGATTTTGTCTGTCAATTGTAATCTCTGGAATGACTGAACCAATTTCCATGTGGTTGTCATTAAAAGACCGTGTGTGTTGTCGGAGATACCTTAGGCTAGTTTTTTCAAATATTAATTTATCTTATCTAAATAATACGTTTTTTTATACAAATCTGTAGTTTCATTTTGATCTTAATGTTGTACTACACGGAACATTCAAAACCAGAGAAACGTTTCAGCCTCTCTAAGAGATTTCGTGAAGAAATACTCTAACCCTTCTCACCGGATTGATCAATATTTAATTGTGGACTCTTTTGAGCTTTTGAAAAATACCTCAAAACAGTTAGTAAATTTCCCAAAGTGAATTCAAACATTGGGAAAGCCCATGAATTTCCCTTCTTTATGCATTTTAATTTCTTCCAAAAGCATACTTAGGTTCAGAAATAATTCACGTTCAGAATTGTCACATTTTCTGAAATTGTGCATCAGTGCATCTGTTTAGAGCAGCCTAAAGCAACAATGGTCGCAACAAAACATGGAAAAGAGAGGTGGTGCAGGAAGGACCACGAAAGAAAGAATGATTGTGATTAGTAAATACCCGGCAACGCACAGATCTTCGGCTAGTTAGAAGTACATTGAATGTTGAGTTCAATATCCAAATAATTTATCTTCTTATATGTAAAGAAAATTGAAGTGCCAGCTGATATTTACAAATAACTAGCTTTTTATAATGTTATATGATTATTTTCATATAAACATCAAAGAATGTTTTTACAATTTTCTCAGAAAGAGTAATATCTGGAAAAAGCAAAGAATTGATTCTGATGTGGTTTTCACTAAACCTTTTATCGGGAGTAATTAGGGCTACGTTTTTTGTCCAAATGATTTTTTTTTCACACACCTCACCGTTTTGTTTGATTGTTTTTTCATGTAAGTCTTCAGTTTCATATCGATTTTTTGAAAATTTTATATACGTAACCTTCAAAAACAACGAGAAAAGTTACTCTCATCATGAAATTTGTAAATTCACCCCTTACATATAAGTACAAGTAAGTTAAATGAAAATTACCCCTTCATACCCATTCAATGTAAACTTAATGAAAATTACCCCCTCCATATCCCATCGATGTAAATTTTAATGTACACTCTTTCAGTTTTTGTAATAATCTCGAAAATATTGAGGGAATTCACCAAAATGAATTAAGGCATTTTTAAAGCCCAAAACTTTCTACCAAATGCTTTTGATTTATTAAGATTCTTAAAAAAACTGGAATATGCATCAATTATTTTGTAGCAACAATGATCGTATCAAAGATGAAGTCCAACAGCTTTCTCTTTCAATTTGACCACTGATTCATTGGACGAATTATGAAATACGGCTCCAAGGCACATTTGGGGGGGGGGGCAAATATTGACCACAAGTTTACTATTCTTGTCACATCCATTGGCTCGGTGCGGAACGTAGTAATGAGACACCGAGATAGGTGGCTCAGAGCATCAGCTGATGACATTCCAGTTACCTCTGTCCGGGAGGTCCTAGGTCGAGCACAATTTTAGGACACTAGGAAAGATAGCTAGGTCGAATTCAGTCGCTGTCTGAAGGATAATTCTTGCAGTCGGCTGCTCCGACCGGTAGTTTTGGCTGCTCCGACGCTGCTCCGACCCGTGGTTTCTCCGATTAAGTGCAGTGTGAGAAGGAACAGGTTGTATCTGGGCATGTGGGGTAGCGTAAGATAAGGTCCGATCCCAGGGTGAAACGGGAAAGGGATAAGGGCGGCCCAAGACGGATCAGAACAGGGTGAGGCGGTTGAGGACACCGTAGATAGAATTCATTTATTTTCTGTCACGTTCCTGAGGATTATGATTAATAAATACTGGGACAAGGCTGAAACCTTCAAGTAGTGTAACAAAAAAGGATTAAGTTAATTATTTAATTCATTATTATAATTTCGATATAAACTTACAATAAAATATTATGTTCTGTATGGGCAACAGGTAAGACAAAAAAATGTCAATCTGAAACTTTAGAACTTGATCTGTATCTAAATAAATAAAACATTAAGATTAGCGAAAAATACATATTATTTACCAGAATGCACCAAAACGGATGTAAGTTCTTGGACTCTTGTATTCGCTTTTAAAAGGATTATTTATATTTTATAAAGGGACGTTTTCACATTAAAACAAATGGAACTTGAAACTTTATAGAGTGATCTACTTTACACCAAACCATGAGAGTTTTGACCAGTCCTGCCTCTATATTCCCATGGATACGAGTGATAATATCTACAAATACTTGCTACATTACATTGATTTGAATGTAGGAAGTTTTGGTAATTTTGTCTCCATTTTGTTAGTAAAAGTTTCGATTGTAGTGCATTGCTTGCAAATCGATTCCAGATAATAGTGTGCACAATTTATTACGACATGGAATTCTTTTGATGATATCTCCATGAGCAGATAACCTGTTTGCCTTTTTGTTTAGTGATGCCACGGTCCACAGCTTAATATTCAACATTAAAAAAATGATGAACTCATTACACTGTTGGTAGATAGATTTATTAAAGTTCGCTTTGAGTTAATGCTGCGGGATGAGCATGCGAGTGAGTGTAGGTAACGATAGTGATAATGAGAAAGTGAGAATGAGAGGACGAGGAATAAGAACGAAAACAGAGAGAAATAATGATAATGAAGAGTGAGAATGAGAGTAATCATGAGAGGGAGATCAGGAAAAAATGTCAGTGTGAAAGTGAAGTGAGAGGTGGTGGATTCGACAGAGTTATGAATGTGAGAATATATTAGTGTGAGAGTGAGGGTTGAGGATGTGAAAATATGAGAGTGTGAGTGTAAGAATGGGAGTTCGTGTGGAGAGTTAGTGGGGGAGTGTGTGAGTGAGAGTGTGCAAGTGTCAAAGTATGAGAGTGAGAGTGATAGTGAGAAGTGAGAGTGGTGAGAATGTGAGAACGTGAGAGTGTGAAAGGATAGTGAGAGTGTGAGAGTGAAAGTGATAATGAGATTATGAGAGTGAGTGTGAGAATGTGAGAACGTGAGGTGTGAGGATGAGAGTATGAGAGTGAGGGAGAGTGAGAGTGTGAGAAAAAAACAGAATGAGAAAGTGAGAGAGTGAGTGTGAGAGAGGAGGGTAGTTGCAGAGTATGGGTGTAATAGGTGAGAATGCGAGAGAGTGGAGGAGTCACAGTGAGAGTGAGGGAGAGCAAGAGTAAGCACGAGCAGACACGGGCCGTGGGCGCGGCCCGGGCGCAGGGCGCCGGCGCGGACGCGGGCGTGGGCGGGCGTCTGTCGCGGGGAGCCTTGGGGCGCCGGGGCGCCGCCGGGCGTCGTCGCGGGGGTCTGCGCGTCGGCTGGACGTATCCTCGCTGCCGCCACCGCCTGCCTCGCGCGTCCATCAGGCGTTTTGTGGGGACGCCGCGTGGCGCCGGGCGGTTTGTGTAAATTCCGGGAGGATTACTGGCTTAAGAATCCGTGCGCCGTAACTGTGCATATGTCATGAGAATGAGCGCGTGGTCTCAATTTCTCATGTAAATTTACGGAATATGTTTCGAAAGGCGGGAGCGGTGTTACAGACTCGAGTGGGGGTCTTGTCCCAAAACGAGGAGATATTTCTCATTTGTGAGAAGAAAATGAGGAAAATTGATGTAGGAAAATAAGTACAGAAATTGTTAACAAACTTTTAAACTTGCTCAAAAAATCAATTGTAATATTGAGAATTGAAAAATTCAAAATTCAGATACGAAAAATTTATAATCAACTTAAAATATATGAATTGAGAGTAGACCTTCTTCGTAATATTTCGTAATACGAAAACTATTATCATGCAACCTTTCACTGATTAATAATTATATATTTTTAAATTTATTACTTGAAACTAGAAGGACATCTGTCTATAAACATGTTTTCAAGTGTGGAAGTTTATCTTCTACGAGAACCTAAAATATATCAAATGTTTGAGAGGAAAAGGCATCTCGAGTATGTTTGTAGCAAAAATAATAGTTTGCTACATCTGCGTGGATGGATGAAAGTGATGCGTGTTATACGTGTTCAATTCAATGAACACGTAGTGTTAGAAATCGCCTCCCCTGGAGAATTCTTTCAGATTCCTTAGTCACTTATTACGTCACCATCTTTGTATATTTACTCCTGTTCCATTACATACTTTATCATTGGTTTCCTAGAAATTGCCATAAAATGCCAGTAAAGACAGCCACTTTTAGTCCTTTGCTGATATTCAATGATGAATTTCGTACTGATTGGCCCTCATAAAATAATGAAGTAACATAAGTCATCAGAAGAAGAAAATATAAAAAAGAAAAAGGAAAAAAGTAGGGTAAAAATAAAAATAAATGTGTAGAAAATAACTTCCAATACGTTAGGCATCGCCGTGAATAGAAGCGGGTGGTTCTGGCTTGTAACATTTGGGAACCAACAAAGTTATTGAATGCTCTGGGAAATTATCTCAGAAAAAGCTTTCTGGACAATTAAACTGTTTTACCACTCGCCCATTTAATTAATCGTTCTTGTGCCATGTTTCTTAAAACTATTTCATTATTTAAATGGTCATAGAGCCCGCATATTGACAGTGTCATCATACTAGTATATCTCTCTCATAGCAATTGATGTTATATTTAATATGGTTAATAAGCAATATTTTACGTTAATAACGAAACAATAAAAATGATAATAAACCTAATTAATGTACTATTCGGGCGGGGGCGTGTCCCCCTGATCGCCCACGTCTCAAGCGACGCCCTCGGGGAGAAGAAGAAGTGGGGAGAGAAGTCGTTGCGGCGAGCAGTCGTCCGTCGCCCGGCGGAGTCCTCGCCTGTTAACGGCCTCTCTCAGACTCTTTAATTGTTCGTGTCGGATGCGCGGTGCGGTCCCTGCTGCGCTGTTCTTTATCTCCGTCATCTCCCTCCGCCCTCCTGCCAATGCAACGAAACACATGCGTTGCCACGACGAAAATCGGACAGGAATGGTATGTACTCACTCCTGTCCCAATTCAGGTATCTAACTTACCCCCTGCTGGTTTCTGGTGTCCCTACAGCACTCTGGAAAATGATCAACTGGAATGCAAATAAAAATCAAGTTTCTGTGGTTCTAAAATCGTTAATATCACGATTTCATGATGTTTCAAAACAAGTACTCTAGGATGAAGTAAAAATCGTTTATTTTCGAATTTTTGAAAAGTCATCTCTTTAACCTCTTTCGACTCAGTTGTACTAATATTAAGTGCGAAACAAAGTAATCGGGAATCTGTAAATATTTAGAAGTCGCTATCACAGAATATTTGAATTATTGCACGAAAAAATATAGATTATACTTGTTCGTAACTCATTTCTTATTTTCGTCAAGTGGGTGAGATGAGGAGAGAAGAATAACGTATGATCCATGACCCGTTCACAATCCAGAACGAAGTGTTTCCAGGGAACCAAAAGCGTGGCGACATCACGTTGAATGACGGGGAAGTTGCCTGAGGAGCAGTCGATTGTTAAGGATGGGGCACGGTGCCAATCAAAATTATAGCAAATGCGCAATGGAAGTTTTCTTTTTCTGTAGAATATTCAAGGAAGGAATGTACTGAAAAAATGAAACAATACGATCCAGAATTTCCTGTTATGAAAATCTGGGTTTAAGGTTATTTTTAGCTGTAAGTTCGCGCACACTTCTATTAGTGCTGTTCTAAACATGGTTTAGATAGCAATAGAGGGAAAAGATATATTTTTTACACAAAAATTCAGGATGCGTATAGGTATATAGTGTGTATCTGTCTGAATGTATATATACATGTATGGATGTAAATGTCATGCCTAACTCGGTCAGATTAGAAATTTTTGAGCTGATTCCTGGCAAACACGTCCGAAGTAAGATCTAGTTGTGCCGTTCCAGGAATCATTACGATATTTTGAGTTTTTCTTAGAGGATTATATTTAATGAAGCTGTGACATTTTCAAAGATTTCTGAAAATACTGTAAATTTGTTCTTTAACTTTTTTTGCTCGACCATCAGAAAAGTACATTTACAAATCTGATATAGAAACTATTGTCATTGGGACACCTGAAATTTTGAAAATTGCGAAAGTTCAAATAGTTTTCGATCATGTCAAAGATCTCTCATATTAAAGCCAGATATTTAATTCTTAATGCAATTGCAAACCTTTAAATAGTGCAAATAGTGTAAATAGTAGACATTTGCACGCATCGGGATTTCACTCCTTGTCTAAGACAAGTTTTACTTTGATAACGGAAGATGAAATTGTGCTCATGCGAAAATAAGAGATTAAAAAAAATATTTCTCGCAAACAAAACAGTAACTGCACACAACTGCCTGTAGCTGCACTCTTCCTCAAGATTCCATCGCCTCGCAGGCACCAGCGATAGTCCACGATGCAACCCATTCTAAAACATTTAACTTTCGCTTAAGCGGCACATAAAACTAAATTAGTCCTCAAAACATGCGCTGGTGGTATGCACAAATTAAAAGACTCGATTTATTGCAAGTTTAATACTTTCTGCAACTTTTCCCGAGGTTGGATTTTCTGGGGAGGGCGCCGCCCTAGAGTCGCAGCCACTGATACGAAGGACAAGAGTGGAGCCACGGTGAGGAAGGAAAGATTGCGTGCGCATTGTGATCCTTTGCTTCAGGTGTGATTCACATCGCTTTTTGATGGGAGAGCAGCCTATTAGGACGAGATGTGGGGCTCTGAGGATGGGAGTGGGGACGACGATAGGAAAGGAAGAATTACGCACCAACCATTGCCTTTTATTTCTGCTATTTGCATGAAATTCATCGGAATAAATGATAGTCATAGTGCCAAATAACCTTTGATGTTGCTCAGAAAGAAATAATCAACCCTTGAGGTATACATCTCAAGAATCGTTTTCTCCAAAAAAGTATTTTGAACATCATTGTTACTTAAATTCTCTTTTAATTGATTTATATGTTCACAGAAATGAATTCAACTTCAGTGAACGATAGACAGAAGTCTGTCCAAGAAATAACTGAACTTAAATAACACAACATAAACACTTTAACTGACGAAAAGTTGAAATACAAGTATGCAGGCGTACTTTATATGTTAGCGCGCCCGCTGGAGAGTAAAACTCTCCTGTTTTTAGAATCATGAAAAGAAAGTGGTTACGTGAATGTTTGTCTACTTCGAGTACATGTGGGAGTAAATATGGGCTTCTGAAGTGAATGCTCTGGCTCGGTGGCCAGGTTTCCGCATTCTGTGAAATTATGCCGTAAATTCTCTATCTCGCAGTACAGTTGCTACAGCAATTGCAACTTCAACTTGCATTTACACGAAATAAAACAGCCGTGTGTTGGTAATTTATAGATTTTCGTAGTAAATTTATGTTTACGACTTGGTGTTTTGAGTGATAAACTGAGACATGTTGCCATAACCCAGCGACAACGTGACTTTAAAATAGATTCTAACGAATTGCATAATATTTCGACATAAAATACTAATTTAGTGTAATCATTTGTCCTTTGAAGAAATATGTTGAAAATGGTCAAATTTATTGCTGGGAATAGATGGCAATGTAATTGCCAGTTCAGTTGTGGCTCTTTCTTTAGACAATTTCTCAACGTGACAAAATGGCATTGGAAAGTTTCAGTCTCACTGTAGCTTGCTCGTTGTTTCCCAATCAAAATTCATAGTGTATAACTTTAGTCGCACTGTACCAGTGTATCATATTAGCCTCATGCGATAGGACTAATTTGATGCACACTTTTGATATTTTTAGTTGTGGAAGATCTTAAATTACTTTTTTTAATTCGTACAAGTCTTTAGCACCAAGAGACACGTACTATCTAGATTTTTCTTGTGTTTGCTACAAACAGTGTAGATCATAAGGTGAAACGTTTGCTTTTTCTGAATCATAAAAGCCCGTATTCACCCTAATTCTAGAAAATTGGAACTTAACAATATTGTCTAGAAACTTGAAGAAAAAAGTTATTTTAATTAAGATGTTTTACTGCTATATAAGAAACTCTCTCTTGTGAAGAAAATTTGAACTGCTTCCGCCAAGTCCATATTCTACCGTGCCTGGAGGCCGTGAATGGAATTATTGGACCTGAGGCTTATAGATTAGATGCATCATGTCAGTCATGCGTCAGTCATGTGATTTGCAATAGGTTCTCGCAATTCTCGAAAGTTATTGCCCTTGCAGAAGAATCGAACTTAGGGAACGGATGCGAGTTGTTACAAAACCATGTACTGTAGTCGATACAGTTGTCTGCAGCGTCCAAGGAAAGAACAATATATTTTTGCAGAGAGAAAATGAGAAACGTATACAGTAAAGATTACAAATCATAAAACCAAGCAAATAAGAAGAGACGCGACGCGTCACTCGCATCCATTGACGCTACACCACTGGGTGGATGTAATATTGATCTTAGGAAGGTTGATTTCAACAAATATTTCTTACAAAAACGAAAGATCCACAAATATTTATAAATAATAATTAAAAAGTAATGACTAATGAAAGTGATATACAATTTTGTACCATAAACAATTTCCTACAAATGACAGAACAATTTCATAATATTACAATTGGCTGAACTTCTGGTTAGAATTGGCTTAATTGGTCCAGCTTCTTCAAAATTCTCTTCATTTCCGTTTTCGTTCTAAACAGTAACGAACGAAAATAGTAAATGAAAAGATAAAATGAAACCAGGTCAACGCTAGTGGTTAACGATGGCACATTGGCTTCCAAAACCTAGTTCAAGATCTCAAGCCAGCTTAAAGACCTTGGGTATGGTGACGGAAGATTTTCTGCATAGAGCGCCACGGAAATAGATATGGCTTTTAAAGGCATCTTGGCTAAATGCCCGACAAAATTAAATCCTTGGACAATCTACCTTCCTAACTATATATCATATTCATTCACCCGTTGAACGACTCAGCAGGTTTCTAATGTTAAACTGAACCACGTATATTATTCAGAAAAATAAAAATGTGAAAAAATTAACGACTCAAATATCGGACAAAATGACTCCCGCATTTGTTGGGTGTGCTTCTACCGAAGCAAATGAAAGTCAAAATGTTCAATCAAATCAAGAAACCGAAGAATACGAAAATATGTAGTATTGGGCGCCGAGCTGGTGCCGAAAACGCCAAATCACGAGCAAGCCAATAGATAATATTCGGACAGAAAACAAAAACACATCAATAAACACTAAGCATTCGGCATTCACTTTCTCACACTTAAGAAACAATATCCTGTATTTCTATTAAAATAATTTGGTCGGAGAAAAAATGATTTTTTCTAGCATAATTTAAATATTTATTTATAATTTATTGTGTTTATGTTTTTAAATGCAAATATTATTTTAAGAATTTTAAACGTTTTTTATTCTGTTCGTTTGAGAGTGGATATCAAATTCCAGTGAAGATATTTTAGATTAAAAAGTGATAGGAATGGTTTCTTGAGCTTTGACATGTGCTTGAGTTTTGTAAATTGAATTGCTAATAATATTTCATAGTGTTGTAATGTTTTGTAATTCAAATTCAACAATTTTAACTACAGACAAAGCCTCTTCTAAACGAGGCTTTTCCACAAAACATCTCGGATACCTTCTTCCAAGTGGTAATTTTAATGTATTTATTTAAAATGTTGAAATATTAAAACAATTACAAAACCACTTCCAAATGATTTCTGAAATTTAAAAATAATTTTAAAGAAATTTAAATTTTAAATGAAGCCTAAAATAATGTATGTAGGCATTTGGAATTTTAGGGTCAGATTAATCACACTTTCGCTTAAAAGGATGTGTTCCCAGGCCTGGGTTTTGGGTAAGGGAGACATGTGGTGAGGGAATTCCCATTACCGTACTTAATTGTATTGACTTGTACGCGCATTCTTTCGTATCACAGTTATAGAAACTGCGACGATTTGTTAGAAAGCTACACCTTTATTTTTACCAGGCCTTGCCTCACAGACGCTGTTCATGAGCCATCCAAAAGGTTTCTAAAATAATTTAAATTTAATATTAACAACAGAAATGTAATTTAGTGGTCTTAAGAACTCATCCAAGAAACCTCTGTGTATTGTCCGAGTTTAATTTCGTACGCTTTGAATAATTAACCTGATTAACCCATAATTAAAATCACTTTGCGCGCTTTTTGCGTCTTCCAGCCACCGTGCGAGGAGGCTTTGTGGCGGGCGGCGGGGCGCAGAGCGGGTCAAATTGCACAAGGGGACACCCGCGGCGCGGCGCGGCGCCAAGAGCCCCGGGTGAAAGGTCGCGCTGCATCGATATCCCCAGGTGGCAGAGCGGGATGCGCCAGCCGCCGCCGCCGGGGAGAGCGGTTCCCCACGCCGCGCCCACCGCCATCACCCGACCACCGCACGCGAATGTCAGGCACATATCGCAAATCGCACGTTAACTCTCTCTCTTTATCCGTGTGTGTGTGTCTGTTCCTGGAAACGGATGAGCCCGATATTTTTTGATTGATTTATTGATTGATTAGTGATTCCGGGCGCGTCATCTCTTAAGGTCATTAGTTCCGTAAATGTAGCTCATTTGTTTCCCTCATGGTGACAATGATCTTTCCCCGATGAGGATATTCCCCGGCGCCGACCTTCCATCGGCTAGCGGGATTTTCCCGATTCAGGTATCTCCCTCCAGCAGGTCATTGCCCCGGCACAATCGAAACAAGCTCAAAGTTCCCGATCAATCTCCCGACATGTGTGGTAGTGTAGTGGATGTAAATGTGTGTGTAAGGAAGCAGAGACGATAGGAAGAGGAAGGGTAGATC
>JAHLJT010009200.1:0-39894 GCA_031308135.1 Acheta domesticus | reverse complement strand
TCGTCTGTCTGTCCGTCTGTCTGTCCGTCCGTCTATGAACACTGCTAGCTCCTAAACCATACGTACGATTTCTTCCAAAATGGATATTCCCCGGTCGATCTGATTCTAGTCAAAGCTTTGAGATTTTGAAAAAGATTCTTCAAAATTTGGGGGTACTTTATATGAAGCCCCCCGGGGATTTTCGAAATTTTCTCAAGAACGGCTCCAAATTTTTTCTTTAAATTTCTTGTATGAATATAGTAAAATACACTTATTAACATGGCATAGGTCCAATTTTCACGTACAGCTCTGAATTTTCGAAAATTGTGAAAGTTTGACTTTTTTTCGGCGTCTTTGTCCAACTACAAAATTGAAGATAGAGATTTTTTCTTCAAATAAAATTTGTTCTGCATATTGAGTTCATTAATAAAGGTCATGTAAATGTTTTTCAAAATTTTAGTAGGTTTCGAGCAATATTGCGTGCTATATGTGCAATTTTAAAAAATTACAAAAACAAGATTTTCTCAAAAACGGCTCCAAATGTTTTTCTTAAACTTTTGGTAGGGATAGTGGTAAATGTACTCTATCAATGACATAAAAGACATATTGGTCTATCAGTTGGTTTTTTCAAAAATTACAAAAATGTATTTTTTTTACTTGTCTCTCACGTCGTTGATATTTACATTATCCGCAATTTTTTCACATTATTATATTTATGAGTACATGTGCTTTAAATAATGTCAAGTAAAGTTTCTCGAAAACAACCGTTTTCTGTGAAAAGTAGCTCAAAATTTTGCATTTTCAGAAACCTCAAACGCAAGTTTATCATATAGGGCTGCAAATTTTTTCTTCAAACTTTTGTAACAGATAATGTTAATTACACTCTTTAATATGACGTAAAATTTATTTTGAGTTATTTCTTTTGTTTTTTCAAAAATTATATAAATGTAAATTTTTTGAAAGATCTCCCACATCTTTAATATGCACATTATCGGCAGTTGATAAAGATTATTATATTTGTGAGTGTAAGTGCTTCAAATAACTTCAAATAAAGTATTTTGAAAACTCAAAAATTTTCTGTGAAAATGAGCTTCAAATTTCGCATTTTTAGTAGTGCTAAAACGCCATTTTCTCTTAAACGGCACATAATTTTTAAAAGAAAATTGCCATTTACGGCTAGGTTTTTGTGTTCTTTAATATTTTAAAATTAATATTTTGGTTCTACCAATAGGAAACCGAAAAATTAAGAAAATGACAAAAAAATGTATTTTGGCGGTGATAGATTGTAGCTGGCAAGAAAGAGTATGTGGCAAAGTAAAATTGAGGTGAAAGAATAATGGGATAAGGGTAGTCGGAGGAATCGATGTGTGTCAACGCTCGACGTTGCTTTAAAGATCTATTTCAAACCTTTCATTAGAAATACACGAGAAGAAAAATATGAAAAAGAGTAAGTTTAACAATGTGGCAATTGATGAAAGTATTGGTTTAATATATGGAGTTTTTAATAGTGCTACAACTCCATTTTTTGAGAAATTGAGCTAACTCTATTTTCAGGTCCACGCAACTTAAGACATAACGCAGCACAATCAAAATGAATCACGGAAGATTGCAATCTATATATTTTGATAGTGGAACAACTCCAGTGGTACGGTTACGTGGTTTTCTACAAGTCTCATGAGTGATTTTTGAGATGCTTAAAGCGTCTGCAGTGATATGATGATAAGGAGCTTGATCCTCATTTGGTATTAGAAACAATAAAAATAATATAATTATATCGCACATTTTTATTTACAGAAATTAAACTTAATGATATATGTGTTAAAAGACCTTCAAAAGTCTATAACAAGAAGGAAGAAAAATGAACAAAATGGTGTTTGTAGCTGGCTAAAAATTAGATGGATTAGATTTGTCAAACAGAAGAACTTTTTAATTATGTACAACTAAACCTTCAATGAAGACAGTGGTTTCTACCCGTAAACTTCATTACAAACAAACCACCAGTGGATGAGGAAGAACTAAGGAATATATATATATATATATACACACACACACACACACACACACACACACATATATATATATATATATCTATATATATATATATATATCTATATATATATATATATATACAGGATGTCCAGAAGCTCCCGTTACAAAAAATACCACAAATTCTGTCATGCCAGACATGAAGAATGGCAGGTCCAGTTTTTTCCGAAAAAATTTTGTCTTTGAGAAAATTGAGTTTAAAAATCACTTCCGGGGCGCGAAATTCAAACCAGCCGCAACGACACTGCAGACAGCGGCGTCACCTTCTGCGCGGAGTATTTCCTCGTTTCTCCGCGTAAACGGTGAAACAGTCGAGTAATATTCTGGAAAGCATCACGTTTCTTACACTAGAATACTTAATAGTATCAAGTATTTGCAGGTTCTATTCAATAAATATTTTAAATGTACGTACAGAATATCGAGTTTTGTTCAAAATGATAGCCACGGTACATGGCGACCTAAACATAAATTATGAACACGATCCAACATTTATGAAAAAGATTGAATCTCCTGGAATGCTCGAACTGTTATTTTTAGCAATTTTCCTTTTTATTATACCAATAGTTGTTTTACAATTAGGTGGCTTTTAATGCTCACGTGAATATTTATTCTATTCCTTATCCTATGCTTAGCTTCATTAGAAAACAATAAAAGAAACCTAGATATAAAATTAACATTATTCAAGGGCAAACTGCCTTTCCCTCGCTACCCTTCCCACCCTTCTACCCGCGCCGCTCCAACCTGAGAATCGTATCCCTCCGCTTACTCCTCCGCTGGCAAGCCGGCACCGGGCGCCGCGCTGATGCGTTCGGGCCTCTTCGTATCGCCGGGAGGGCCGACGAAGAGGAAGGAAGTCCAGCCACGCCGCCCTGGTCGCTCGCCTCGTCCGCCAGCTGTCCACCGCGCCGTTCGCCGCCAGGCCCTTCGGGAAGACTCGTTAGCTTCGGCCGCGTTCGGGAGACCGGAACCCCTCTGCCACCGCTCTCACCCCACTCTCGGTCGTTGTCGTGCTCCCAACGTTTCTGCAACGTTACCACGGTGTTCGCCCGCAAATTTCAACTCCAGCAATTATTCTAGTCTATGGCTCACCGGATTCACTATTATTCAGCTTGACTACGGATGGGTTGTTCCGTTTCCTCTCCCACTTCCATTACTTTATCACGATCTCTTGGCCGCCGTGACTTGTTTCACTTCTCGAGCCACAATTCCGCATCCGTTACTCACTTTATGTAGTCAAAAACTTTCCTAATTCTGCGGCACCACGCCTGCGTGCATTACTCTCACCATCGACAGTCTGAGTCACTCCATCCATCTTCATCCGAGGAACTTGTCATCACTCTCCGCGCGTTTGTATTCCAGAAACTTTTCTCCACTACCGTGCACATCCGCACCCTAGGACGTTCTCTCTCTTACTGCTCGCGCCTTGCGGCCCTCGGCCCCTCGCGCCGAGCCGACTCCGACTCCGGTTCTCTCCCTTACACGACTCCGAGGCACGACCGGCCGCTGCCGCGTAGTTTGAATTCATAGTATATCGGAACGCATTGTTATCACGGAGGTGATAACAATTCGTTTCAATATATATATATATATATATATATATATATATATATATATATATATATTTTCTGCTAGTCACAGCAAAGGAATGATAATGAGAAGAAACAGAACATTACTGATTTGTTTTCCATTCGTTTCAAGCGTTACACGCTTGTTTTACTGATCTGCTGGTAGGAATCGGACGATTTTTGAAGATGAAAACTGAATGTACCTCAAAAGTAACATTAAATTAATATTTAATCTATTTATTAATATTTAATAAATGGATATTGCGTTCATTTCCAACTTTTCTTAGATCGACATCTACCGATTTTGCCCACCAACCTAATTTTTTTGATGGTATAACTCCTTTACACCCCTAATTTTCTGTGACGCATACAGTAAGCTTATTCATGTAATCTTAGAAGAAACGTAATAGACGAACAACTAAATATCTTATAACAGAAAAACACAATTTTTTGCCTAACTACATCCCTGATTTTTTATAATCATTTAAATTTAAAGCTCAATATCACGAAATGAGTGCCAATGGAATTGTTCCACTATTAAAATTACTCCTCCATATCTAACATTGTGCATTGTGGAACATCGTATCTGTAATACAATACACCTGAATAAAATTATTATTAAAAATATAGCGCAGGCCAAACAGCACTAAGGAAATTACTCAGTCCAACGCTTGTAAAGCTGGAAGATATTTTCTGTTTTGGATTGCGTTAACAACAAAATGAATTACAATACATTGCTCTTTTGACAATAATGAATTACGTGCTTTATCTCTTCTCTGCGCAGTTGGTTCATCCCTTTGTATTTTCTACTGGGAATGGTACTTCCAGTGAGCATCCCGGTCTTCTTGTGGTCAGAAGATCCGGTAAATTCCTTCTTGGTCTGCTATGCTTTACGGACCGTGATCGTTTGGAACTTCACTTGGTTTGTCAACAGCCTCGCCCATTGGGAAGGACCGCGGCCATTTGACAAGTGAGTATCTCAAACGAGACAGATTTCAAGACCACAGCTTATCTCTTACAAAAGCATATCCGCTCCAACTCTCTCCAACTCTCCATCCGCTCCGCTCTTTTGTGCATGCGGTGTACTGCTTGTAAGAAGGGAGGCTGAGCAAGTGGACGTATTGAATTTTCCTCTCTTCTAACAAATCCTGCAATAGCTTGTGAAGGACCACTTTCCGATTTAGAATTCTCAAAGCAGGAAAGTTGCCTGGTTTTGTGAGATGTCACCAAATGCTTCAGTGAAACACAACACATATATTTAACAAAAGATATAATTAAGCTGAATAATTTACAGGCGTGCTATATGCAGGGACCGAAAAGGTATTGAATACCGGTAAACATACCGGTAAAATACCGGTATTTTTTCATACCGGTATAAAATACCTTTATTCTTTTATACCGGTAAAATACCTTCAAAGGACGTCTATACCGGTATGGACGTCCATAAGGTTATACCGGTATTTTCGATGGAAATAGTATCGCGTTCCCTCCCCAAACGCGCGTTCGCTCCTCGAAACGCGTGTTCGCGTCCCCACACATGCGTTTGCTCCCCTACACGCGCCTTCGCGTCCCCACACGCGCGTTCGCAGCCCCACACGCGCGTTCGCGGCCCCACACGCGCGTTCGCTCCCACAAAACGCGCGTTCGCTCCCCCACACGCGCCTTCGCGTCGTCACACGCGCCTTCGCGTCCCCACACGCGCGTTCGCATCCCCACATGCGCGTTCGCTCCCCTACACGCGCCTTCGCGGCCCCACACGCGCGTTCGCTCCCCAAACGCGCGTTCGCTCCCCAATCGCGCGTTTGCTCCCCAAACGCGCGTTCGCTCCCCCAACGCGCGTTCGCTCCCCCAAACGCGCGTTCGCTCCCCCAAACGCGCCTTCGCTCCCCCAAACGCGCGTTCGCTCCCCCAAACGCGCGTTCGCTCCCCCAAACGCGCGTTCGCTCCCCCAAACGCGCGTTTGCTCCCCCAAACGCGCGTTCGCTCCCCCAAACGCGCGTTCGCTCCCCCAAACGCGCGTTCGCTCCCCCAAACGCGCGTTCGCTCCCCCAAACGCGCGTTCGCTCCCCCAAACGCGCGTTCGCTTCCCCAAACGCGTTCGCTTCCCCAAACGTGCGTTCGCGTCCCCACGCGCGTTCGCGTGTCCACACGCGCGTTCGCGTATCCACACGCGCGTTCGCGTCCCCACACGCGCGTTCGCGTCCCCACACGCGCGTTCGCGTGTCCACACGCGCGTTCGCTCCCCCAAACACGCCATCGCGTCCCCAGACTATTATAATAATTCTTTCTCAACCAACACAGAACTCGACCTAGGTAGAATGTCTGGTGACGAAAATACGCCAACGTTGAGACTCGAACCCAAGGACACCCGGTCAGAAACTCTGCGGAGTCCATGATTGTTCCTCTGAGCCATCTCAGCGTAAAAAATCAGAATGTTTCCTCTCTGAAACCTGTATGATTATACTGAAATACTGGTATTTTTGATGAGAAAATACCGGTAAAATACCTCTATTTAGACGTCGAATAAAGGTAAAATACCTCTAAAAATACCGGTATTTGATGTCTTATACCGGTATTTTTTAAGGTATTTTGAATAAAGGTATAATAGAGGTAAAGGTATTTCTATACCGGTATAAATACCTTTACCGCTATTATTTCGGTATTCAGTCCCTGGCTATATGAAAGCACGGTGAAGTATGCGTTAATTGCAAGTACACTGAACAAATTGAATGAATGGACTGAAAGAGAAACATAGATACAAAATCATATTGTTTGTCTTGAGAGAAGGCGCTGCTGTGAGCTGGACTGCGTTGGATGACGTCACCCGCATCTGATGACGTAAGGCAGAGCGCACTGGACACTAGTGGCAAGCAGATTAACAGGAACAGTTTTTGAGCGAGACGACACTGAACGAACTCGCATGATGCATTGTCGCCAATTGAGTAGCAACCAATTGTTCGCACCGACACGCACTGTCATAGCGTTTAGGCAAACACATTATGAATATGAGCATGGCTCATAGTTTTGCAGGTTAAATGTTAAAGCAATGTTAATTGATGTTGCCAGAACATTACAGCGTTCGCACTGAAACGAGTACATTTTCTAGAATGTTGAAATGATAAACACATATTGAGACGAACCGGACAAAGTCCGGTCGTCCCATGAGGAATTCATGCTGTGACCGCACGCAATGAGGACCAACGCGATTTTGAAAACCGCGCGCCGTCAACGTCAGAGAGGGACGCAGGCGACGGTTGATTTCAAAACCCGCGACCAGAACGACGTTTGCTAATGATGTGAGAGCAGATAAGCCCCAAACTAGCCATTGGCCGGTGCAGGTCACGCCAGGGGGGGGGAAAGGGCATCCTGAAAATCTGCGGGGAGAAACATTCTTGTAAAAATTTTCAACGGAGCAAGACTTTCGAAAGTGCGCGGAAGTGAAGTTACGCGAGTAGAATTTCAAGAGAGTCTGAGATTCTTCAGTGAGCTACTAATCGAAGTTCGTATATGAGGAAAATTCCGGCCAGGAGCAAAATCGGACTGTGAGACTGAAGTTGTGCCCGACAGGGAATTTATATAGTCCCCGAGGCATCGAAAGCGTGGAAGCAGACGCCCCACGCCACTTCCTCTTTGTCGACCAGGCTGCCGAGAACGAGTCGCCCGCCACCGGAAAACCTCCAAAATGAATATCAGCTCCAAAGAATAACGACATCCAAATTCCTGGAATTCACAGACAATCTGCACGTGTGTGAAAAAAAAAGAGGACCTGATTCGCATCCGAGAAGCTGGTCCGATAAACACGGAAACCTGCGAGGAGGAGAGACGCTGCGGAGAAACTCGACGTTCGCATCGCGAGGTCGCCGCCGGCGCCGCTGCTACCCTGCGAACGCGCGGAGCCCAGCCCTTTGCTCGGCCGTGAAATCGGAGAGGTCATCAACCCCGCCCAGCCCCGACTGCTAGTCTGCGAGCCGACGCCCGCCGAAGCGCGAGAGGGAAGGTCACTAGAGGTATTACACCGCCCTGTGGAGAACGAGCGTGAGTACCCGTGAAATTCAATAAATTGATGAAAAGGTAGAACATTCTGATAAACTCAGGAGAGACTATTATGAACAATCCTAGTTTGCAGATATCTTTTGTTTCAAAGTGGTTTTTGTAAATTCAATTTAATGTGGAAGGCGCTGCTAGCCGACCACAAAGCAGAGTAACAATTAATGTTAAAGGAAACAGTGCGAAATCTAAATGTTTAAAAAGGGTAAACGTGAGGTTAGAGCGCTGAATGTTCCAATGTATTATTCAGGTAGCTCCAGCTGGAAGCAAAATTTATGTAATTAACTCGTGCATTGATAAGAGTGATAATCGCGTCAGGTATTGAACGCGAATCACTAAAGTCATTTCTAGGAAGTAGAACGGATACAAACGTGTTTCCTAGGAAGTATTTGCATGTATTGTGTAACGCCAGAACGAGGCAAAGCAGTGGTTTGCCCGCTGTAACTTGGTAAATGGTGTATGATTTATTTTGGTTAATGAATGAATTTTCAAATCACTTGTGAATCGTGTGATTCCCCCTATCACTAACCAAGTAGGATTTCCTGGAAGGAGAATACCTTAGATAATTAATAAACAACCGGCAGGGCCTGGTGACGGAGCGGCGACAGAAGCGCTGCACGGTACCGGTGACACCCACGCCAGAAAGACTTCTCGTGGGGTATAAACGCCCTGACCCTATATAGGTTGATTGATGCCGGCGCGTCGCACAGAGACGACGTGTTCCGTCGCAATATGCAGCGTAGCTGCTGTGAGTACACCTTGTAATTACTTGGCACAGCAAGAACCGGTGTCGTAAGCATGGCTTATAGTTCGCTAAGGCATGAATTGCCTTGCAAGAGAGAAAAACACACGTGCGTGGGCAGTGTGATTGAACATAAGAAAAACTTAGAGCACATACTGAACTAGTACGACTAGCACAAAGGCATGGTTGCCTCACAAAAGAAAGAACACGCGCCTGGGCGGCGTGGAGTGTGCCGCGTGTAGCTCAGATCACAACTATGGTCCGATTAAATTAAGGTGATTGACATTTGTGAGTGGAGGGGAGCGACGTTGCCAGGTCGCAAACCACTGAGCTCGTGTTACCGGGCAACGAAAACAAACACTTCAAAAAATACGTGTAAAAGTGTAAAAAATAGGACAAAAGCCTAACCTCAACGCAACTCATCACAACACAGTACACATTGCGCGCGCAGCACAGGCAGAAACGCGGGCGGCGCGGCGGCAGGGAAGTCGCTGTGCGATGCTCAAATGTTCCCCGTGTTCGGCAGTGGCAACTGAGCGACCTGACACGTCACGTTTTGTCTCTCTGGTTGGCAGCTGCCATGGAAACGGGAGAGGCGTCCTGAGGTCACACAGAACTGTCAATCACCTTCTTAATTTAATCGGACCTTACTGACCGCGCCTCGACTCCTTCGCAGAGAGAGAGCGAGCCGTGAGCAGCCTTTCGCGCGCATACTGGGTGCTGTCCAATCAGAATTAACGTAACAAAAATGATGTATTTACGATTATTCTGAAAGGGAAAAGGAATTCAAGATAAATATATATGAAACAGGCATGATTTTTAATTGTAAGAATTATGCCATCAAATGTGACTGACAGGGGAATCTTAAAATGTTTTATATATTATAAGCTGGATATAACGGCTAACACGTGCCAGTTTGACGTGCAGTTCCGAGAGAGGCGGAGGGAGGTCGGATCCCGAGAATTTAAGCGTTGCAGCTGCATTGCGCTGAGGAAACGTGTTGTGACATATTCTTCCGTTAAACAGGAATTGCAACACAGGCATTGATTGGAAAGAGCTTGCGAGTGCGAGGTGCTTCAATACAAATGTAATAAAGAGAATAAAATAAAATATGCATATAGTAACTTGTTCGAACACTGCTCAAGCGGTGTATTTGTGGAAGAGCGGCAAACATTTAGGCTTTTTTTTATACCTGCATTATTTTCTACTTTTAAACGAAAAATGTTTCCTCTATTATTCACAAATACAAACACACCTTTACTCTTTAATTACGGACCAAAACAGTAGACCAATATGAATATCCGTAGGTATATGTAATACAAATTTAAGATATTTCATCAATTTCGGATAATATAATATCTGTTACATTTATTACTCAGGTGGAAACTATGAATTCGCCGCTCGACTTCAGTTAAAAGTCTGTATAATTGAAGTAAAATCTACGTAACAAAATTCAAAACATTAAAAGACTGGAAAGGCAAACAAAAATTTGCACAAGGGTGCAAATTATCTTGTCACGGCCCTGTATAAAAGTGCTTTACCAAACTAACTCCCTTGGAAACAACCTAAAAAACTGAGACTGCAACAGGTAAATAGTGAAATTGCAGCCTATAAAAATTTAATAAAAATATCATATTACTTCTCAAGATGTTTAACTATTTTCATTTTTAACATTTCACAATAAAATATTGACACCATTTCTAAACATATTTTAAAAATGCATTTTTCATTCTACAATAGAATCATTGGAAATATTGTAACATCGTTTTTAAGCAACTTTAGAGCGTCAAACGTTAAAAGAGGAATATAAAGAATAGTATTGCTTGTTTTCCAGCAATGCAGCCAGTGAGTCCTCGTGGACACGACACTTTTTTCTTTCTGAGAAATATTAACAGTGATACGAGGTGTTCTCCGATTACGCTCTAGTTGTAAAACCAGTGTATACAATTTAATGACACTATAGTTAACTGTATCCCATTTTAATGCACAACATTGTTTTTGCTGGTTTAGGCAATGAGTCCTTCGTTAAACTGTGTTATTCTTTGAATAAGTTTTCACAGAGGTCGTTCAGTTCAAAGTGCCATTTTAATCCTTTGACTGGCGATGCATCTGAACATGTGCACCTGTTGGGAATGACAAAAAAAATTAACACGCCAGTTAAATTTTTCAGAACTTCGGTGTACGAAAGGAGGACATCGAAGGAAGGCATTGGAAAAATGTTTTTATTAATTACGAACTGAGTCTTTAGTAGGGCAATTGACTAAGACAAGGAGGTACTGTTATTAAAGATTGTAGGGTGGTGGATTCGTAACTTTGTTGCCTTAGGTGTGTAAATGTCATCTACAGATATATTTATAGCAAATACAGAGTGTGTGGCAGAAGCAAGTTTGATTTTCAATTGGTGAAACTGAGATTGAGGAGTGATGGAGATTTTTAAATTAAAATTGCCATCGTTACCATCTTGCCAGTCTGTCGAACCGACAGATGATGTAATTGAGTAAAAATATGTTAGTTGATGAAATAAGGTCATTTCGTGAAAGTAACGATATCAATATGGTTTAAATGAATATCAGATAACGAATACTTACCCATAGAGCATTCCACATCAAGTAATAATGTTACTAAAAATAATTATTTGCTAACTTTTATGATGAAAAATAAAAATAAAGCTGAGATATTGTTGGGATGCGGTGGATATTGTTGGGAATAAAAGCAAACAGGTGTTTTGGAAAGTAAAATTTCAGTTGAATAAGGCAGACAAGGGTGGAAGTAAAGCTTGTCCCTCCACATAACCTGTAGAGCCTAGATGAATTGTGGATTACATGAAACTATAAAACCCTTCAGAGGAAGTGTTTTGAAAAACACTTTATTAATCGAGAGCGTAGGCTTCCGCGGCCGGAGTCAATATTAAGTTGGCTATCCGGGTGACGCCGCGTCCATGGCAAAGGTGCCAACGTTTCGGTCGCCATTCTGCGACCTTCCTCAGGGCGTAATGCCATGGACGCGGCGTCACCCGGATAGCCAACTTAATATAAATACTTTATTAATCGTTACGTATACTCTGTATTATTTATTTCACGTTTCTGGTTTGGTTTCTTTTCGCTTTGCGTTGATGTGTCAGTGTCAGTTGTTCTGTATAAACGAGGATAACGTGACTTATGATTTTGCTGTAAAGTTACTGCCCAAAGAGGCCTTGCGTTGTACTCGTTATTGGTCCGTCATATGATTGTTCAGTACACTCCGGTCATTCTTAGTAATATAGTCATGGACGTTGCTCTCACTACGCCTGTTTGCATTGCAAAGTACTGCTGATAATGTTCACTGGCTCGGGTCACTGTAACAGTGATAGGAATAATTACGGTAAGGCCGATTATTATGTAAGGCACAATCATCGATTTTTACTTTCTCGCTACCGCTAACACAATCGGGAGAAAGTCATGTAATGCTGCGGGGAAAAAAACGGTGAATTTTCGACAGATAAACTCTTATTGCCGGGCCCTGGTCACAAAAAAAGTGGAAAACACCTGTTGCTAATTTTAGAAAAATCCTCTAACATGTGATGTAGCCAGAATTCATATTTTGTGGGTATTTGTTGAATATTCTGATTTTTACTTTCTCTATACGTACGTATATACGAAGAAATATACGTAGTATAGGGAACGTTACGTAATGCTGCGGAAAATCGATTTCGACACTTTACCGGAAATACAGGTTTTGGGGTTACCTGATACCGAAAAAGTGGTTCTTTTCAAACTGTCCATCCGTCCGTCCGTCCGTCCGTCTGTCTGTCTGTGAACAACCGTAGCGCCGACACCCTAAGTATACTTTCTTCCAAAATGAATAATCCCCAGCCGATCTGGTTCCACTCGCGGAGCCGCGACTTTTGCAATTTGCAATTTTGAAAAGTTACAAAAACAAAACTTTCTCAAAAACGGCTCCAAATATTTTCTCTAAACGTTTGGTAAGGATAGTGCCCAATATATTCTATGAGATGACATAACACCCAATTGCTGTATTCTTTTGCTTTTTAAACATTTTAATTTTTTGACTAGTCTCTCACGTCGTTAATAATTTGCATTAGCGGCGATTTGTTCACATTATTACATTGATGAGTACATGTGATTTAAATAATGTCATATAATGTTTCTTGGAAACTCAACCGTTTTCTATGAAACTAGCTCAAAATTCCGCATTTTCAGAAACGCTCAAAGGCCATTTTCTCAAAAATGGATCCAAATTTTTCTCCAGACTTTTCGAAGGGATAGTGTTAATTGTACTCTTTAATATGCGTGAAGTTCAATTTGTTGTATTTTTTGGTTTTTCCGTAAATTACTTAAATGTAATTTTTTTGAAAGATCTCTCACACCATTAATATGCACATTTCCAGCAATTCCTCCCTCCATGCACCCTTACGAATAAGCAACACCGATATTCCCTGGCTTTCTCATTCTTCGCCAGTCAAATACTTAGGTGTCTTACCAGACAAACGGTTAACATGGAAACCGCATACTATTTCAACCGCCCACAAAACACGTACAACAATTTTTAAATTATACCCTTTTATCAACAGAAATTCCACCCTTAGCATAGAAACTCGGCTGCTCATCTACAAAACGATCTTAAGACCCACAATGACATATACTTGTCCAATATGGCGCAACATAGCACCTACCAACCTATCCATTTTAGCAGACAATCCAGAATAAAATTTTAAGACAAACCTTGAAAGCACCATGGTTCATTTCTAATTCACAAATCCATCGAGAGCTTCAAATACCTCTCCTCTCAGAATTCATCTCGCAAACCTCTCAAAATATTATTCTCTCCTCCACGCATTTAACACTCCAATATTCAAACTCGGTCAAAACGCACATTATCCTTCACGCATTAGATCCAGATTCCCCAAAGATCTCTTTCGCCCACCCTGAATCATAAAATCATTTGCCACCTTTCCCATAAACACCCTCCCTCCACTTCCAGACAATAAATGCAAATCTTCCGTTAGTCAAGTATTTCAAATATGAAATTTTAAAAATAGTGAATAGTTGCACCGAGACCCGCATTTGCCTTAGGATGGCCCCGTAACTTCATTGTATGTAACATTGTACCCGTTAAAATCCCCGAAAGACGAAAGTCGAACGGGAAGAAAATAAATGAAAAAAAAATTCCCGCAATTTGTAAGCACTATTGTATTTGTGAGTTGATGTTCTTGAAAAGAGTTCTGATGATGTTTTTCAAAACTCAAACATTGTCTGTGAAAAACTGCTTCAAATTTCGCATTTTTTAGTAGCGCTTAAACGTCATATTCTTAAAAACGGCTCCAAATTTTTTCAAAAAAAATGCTATTTTGGTCGAAGCTTAGTTCGAACACTAGTTCTTTAATACTCTAAAATTAATATTTTCGTTCAACCACTAGGAAATCGAAAAAGTAAGAAAATGCCAAAATATGTAGTATAGGCGGCGGCAGCTGGCAAGAGAATGTGGCAAGTATGAATAACTATCCCAGACCCAAGGAAATAGAAAACTAATACGAGAAAGTCTGTGCCATTCTGTAGCACCACTAGTTTTCTCTCTATTGAATCTGGATTTATCCACTTACCAGGCTCCGGCAATAAGATTTTTTGTGTCAAAAATTCGACGTTTTCTGGTTCTCGATTACAATACTTTTTCTTCTTACGTTAGTAAGAGCAAGAAAGTAAAAATAAGAAGATTAAAAGAGAAGAAGCTTACTGACCTTCTGTAGTTCGTTTTATTTCCTGAAAAGAAATTTACTGATCGCTGAACTTGGCCAAGTGCATCCCCAAAACTCTTAGTATTTATATAACTAGATATAACGTTTGTTACATTTATTGTAGTTATGTTAATATATACTTTAAAAAACATTGCAAATTGCGAGTGCAAATGCGAGTTGATCTTCTTTTCTGTTTGGTTATGCCATGTTCGCCCTGATTTCCTTAAGCGGTCGGCACTGTTTAACAGCTACCTAATCTAACTCACTTTCTTTACTCAGGAAACTGAAGCCTGTGGACTCTACGTTCGTGTCCAAGGTGACTTATGGTGAGGGATGGCACAATTTTCACCATCGTTTCCCATTCGACTACACCGCCGGCATACCGGACAGGTCCTACAACTTGTCGACACACATCATCGACTGGGTGTTTCGCCATGGCTGGGCCTGGGACCTACGACGCGCCACCCCCAACGCTGTACGCCAGGCCATGCTTCTCAGCGGAGACGGGAGCGTCGTTCCTGAAGAGGTGATCGGGCAGTCAGGCTAAAGCCAACGAGGTGATGATCACCCCGGAATCACGCCACCACTACATTGGAATGGATAGAACACGAAACATTTGTACTACGCTAGGGAGATGTTGAATCGGTGGCTACAAAGTAATTCCTTCTCTCAGACTTTCATCTTCATCTTTTTTTTCGTGATCTTGAAAGCACAAACAAAACAAAAAATCCTAACCGGAACCATCAGATTCTTGGCAGTGCTGGAGGCGCCGCGTACTATGCGTAGTTGCCAAGTACTAGGCACATTGACTGAATTGCCCAAGAAGTTCGCAATAGGACGGCCGAGAATTGTGCCTAGATCGGGGCGCCTTGAGGACAATCAGGAATGTATTATTTCCCAAATTCACTCAACGATCGGCGCTTCTGGGTGACGAGACCATTTCTTATTCTGCCTTTGCACGGGAAATTCGGTGAAGAAGGGAATGAACCGAATAAATTATCCGGTGATTGTTCATTTCACTTCGGTATTTCTCTGTCCGTTCTGCCTCTGTAGTTTATACTATTGCTCTTTTGCTCTGTAGGTAAAGTTATTACTCTTCTTCTTTAAGCGTAGTTCTGAAATGTTCTCGTTTTATTCGTCAACCCTCCCTAGTATAGTATCTGGGTCTGAACATTCAATAAATATAAATAAAGGAATACCAGCCTTCCAGCCCTGTAATGAACCACCAAGCGGCGAACAAGCAGATGTTATGAGAATTCCGTTATCAAACAAGATAGCAAATTTGTAAAACTCCTATAGTATTGGACAAATATAGTCCTTCGTTTCACATTACACCGGAAGAATAATCAAAAGAAACTAAGGATATCATCGGATTCTCGCAACAACTTTCGGAGAGACAAAATGCAAGACAACATCAAGAGCCTTTTTACGACAAAGGACGTGTCACGAAAATTGGATTCACAGTGTCTGCACAAACATTTATGGTTGAAACAGACTTCATCAATTCATCAGAAAATGATTTCTGACGCAAACGTTCAAATTGCTATTATACCCTGTGGCGGACTAGTAACAGACAAAATTCTGCAGTTTGGAATCATTTATCAAAATCTTTACTGACGAATCCACAACTTCGACAACATTTTTCTTACTATTGCTCTTCAATATTATTAGGCGACATTCCCGACGCAAAATGTTGTCGCTGTGGATGTGATCAAGAGTATTTATGAAATTCATCTATTATAAGAAATATATATTGTAAAGTTTTTAATATAAATGAAAAATACACAATGTAACAAAAAAGTTGTATTTTATTTTAAATTAATTTTATGTGCAGGAAACCATATTATAGGTCAAACTCTAGATTAGAACATTTAAACCTTATTTATCATTATTTATCCTCCATCTATTTTATTTATCCTTCCTCATTTACATAATGATACAGTAAGAAAATAATTTCATTTGTTATTATTAATATTTATTTCATGTTTCTTGGCAATACAAAAAATGGTTTTTATTTTCCAGTCAAAAAATAACTTCGAGACAATAAATTTTAAACAATGCAGTGAATTCTTTTATTAAACCTTTTTCAAAATATTTAACATCCCATTAAAATTAACACTCCTGGTTTGCTGTGTCATGTTGGCTACAGAAGTGTTCCACCAACAAATCTTCTCTCTTTCGTACTATAAATTATAGTATATTGAAAATGTCTTGATTGGATGGACATGAAATGTCATTGACAATGTTCTTTTAGTAAATATCATTTCATCATAAAAAATGTATTAGTCTAAAAAGTGTAAGTCACAAAATTACGATAAAAAAAATTAACTTGATAGAAACCATTATTTTGGTCTAACAATTATAGGTCTGAAACTCAAAACTTCCAAAATTATTGAGAGTTGTCGTGTTATTGATAGTCTAAAAGAAACGTTTTCTTACATCAATTGGCGGACTTTCTTTTTGCTCCTTTTTTATTTACTCTTTTAAAATAAAATGTTACTAGGGTACCCGTTCGAGAACTATCGCATGCAATACCCCACCCTTTCTTATTTTTCCATTTCCATATTAAGACTAATGTATTTCACTTCAAGACCCTTTTTCTTCCGTCACTCGTCTCGTGTCTCCTTGTAATTGATAATATAACACACAATTATCAGTACAAACTATTCTTATTTAACTTTAGTATCGAGCAAAGAGTTTGAGACCACTGGCCTCAAAATTTTAGTTTTTAAAGCTCTAGATCGCTTCATTCACGAGTCATTTGGCGATGTAGATTCAAAAATCCTGACGCGCGCTGCGGGTTGTATTTTACATGAATATTTAGATGTTTTGTAAACAAATCCTTCACGTTTTTAAAGTCAAAGTGTAATTCGTCACATCTTAATGAAATTATCTCTCTTTAGATACCTCATTTATAAAGATTGATTGCGTGTGAGAGCCGCAAAGGGAAGGTTATACTACTGAAATAATGAAGGGGACGATATTAATTTTAAAAGCATTTTTTCTCTGAAAACTGAGTAATTAACTAAAATAAGCAAGAAGCCATTTCTTAATTAAAACCATTCCGTTTGTTTATGAAAAGAAGTGTCTCAATAGTAGATTATAATTGCACAAATACACAAATACTCAAATGAATTAATATTTTATTCTCTTACCATTCATTCACCATTGCAGAATATAGTACAAGACGTTCTTTTCTCACTATCTGAAGAATGATCCCAGAGGCTGTAGCACGTTCACATGACATCATGACAGCTTCTTTATAAACCAAAAAGAAATGTACAATACTGTTACGTCTTGAGAAATGAAATTTTGTTATCTTACATTCATTTATTCAATCATAATACATTGTGAAAACCCAAAAAACTTCTTACCAATCAATATATCTTCTACTGTTATCGGCGCGACGCTACCCTCGTCACACCAAGCCGGTGTCTCCAGTTGCCAGGGAGCGGAGGTGCTCCGCTGATTCTACCGCCGATTTCTCCGCCGATTTCTACCGCCCTGCCGGTACTGACCACTGCCGTTGTGTAGGCCGCGTCCCTCGTCGGGCCGTCTCGCGACTCTCCAGCTCTCTCGAAATCCCGAGCTTTCCACGGTTTGGTTCGAGCGTGGTCGTAAACAAGATCTACCGCTCGTACCGGCTCGCGTCGCCACTCACAGGCGATTCTGCAGCCTCCTCTACGAGTCAGCCTCCTCTACGAGTCAGCCTCCTCTACGAGTCAGCCTCCTCTACGAGTCAGCCTCCTCTACGAGTCAGCCTCCTCTACGAGTCAGTCTCCTCTACGAGTCAGTCTCCTCTACGAGTCAGTCTCCTCTACGAGTCAGTCTCCTCTACGAGTCAGTCTTCTCTATACCTACGTCTCCTAAACCATACGTACGATTTCTTCCAAAATGGATATTCCCCGATCGATCTGATTCTAGTCAAAGCTTTGAGATTTTGAAAAAGATTCTTCAAAATTTGGGGGTACTTTATATGAAGACTCCCGGGGATTTTCGCAATTTTCTCAAAAACGGCTCCAAATTTTTTCTTTAAATTTCTTGTATGAATAGAGTAAAATACAATTTTTAACATGGCATAGGTCCGATTTTCACGTACAGCTCTGAATTTTCGAAAATTTTGAAAGTTTGAATTTTTTTCGGCGTCTTTCTCCAACTACAAAATTGAAGATAGAGATTTTTTCTTGAAACAGAATTTGTTCTGCATATTGAGTTCTTTAATAAAGGTCATGTAAATGTTTCTCAAAATTTTGGTAGTTTTCGTGCAATATTGCGTGCAATATGTGCAATTTTAAAAAATTACAAAAACAAGATTTTCTCAAAAACGGCTCCACATTTTTTTCTTTAAACTTTTGGTAGGGATAGTGGTAAATGTACTCTATCAATGACATAAAAGCCATTTTGGTCTATCGGTTGGTTTTTTCAAAAATTACAAAAATGTAAATATTTTTACTTGTCTCTCACGTCGTTAATATTTACATTATCGGCGATTTTTTTACATTATTATATTTACGAGTATATATGCTTTAAATAATGTCAAGTAAAGTTTCTCGAAAACACTACCGTTTTCTGTGAAAAGTAGCTCAAATTTCGGCATTTTCAGAAATGCTCAAACGCCATTTTCTCGTATATGGCTGCAATTTTTTTCTTGAAACTTTTGTAACGGATAGTGCGAATTACACTCTTTAGTGTAGCGTAAAGTTTATTTCGAGTTATTGTTTTGTTTTTTCAAAAATTACATAATTGTAATTTTTTTGAAAGATCTCTCACATCTTTAATATGCACATTACGAGCACTTTATAAACATTATTATATTTGTGAGTGTAAGTGCTTCAAATAACTTCAAATAAAGTATTTTGAAAACTCAATCATTTTCTGTGAAAATGAGCTTCAAATTTCGTATTTTTAGTAGTGCTAAAACGCCATTTTCTATTAAACGGCACATAATTTTTAAAAGAAAATTGCCATTTACTGCTAGGTTTTTGTGTTTTTTAATATTTTAAAATTCATATTTTCGTTCTACCAATAGGAAACCGAAAAATTAAGAAAATGACAAAAAAAATGTAATTTTGGCGGTGATAGATGGTGGCTGGCAAGAAAGAGTATGTGGCAATTCCGAATAGCTAGCGAAGACCCAGGAAAATAGAAAGCTAATACGGGAATGTCTGTGCCATTCTGTAGCACCACTAGTCTTTATTGTTATTAGTTCAACCACGATTGCCTGGTAGTATCACACACTGAAGTATCCTGCGATGTTCGAGTATTATTAATCATTATCACCTTGCCTCACCTGGCTCGCCCTATTCCTCTCATCCCTGCCATTGCCATCGAGAGCGGACGATTTCAAATTACCATCGAGAGCAGACGATTTCAAATTACCATCGAGAGCAGACGATTTCGAATTACCATCGAGAGCAGACGATTTCGAATTACCATCGAGAGCAGACGATTTCAAATTACCATCGAGAGCGGACGATTTCAAATTACCATCGAGAGCAGACGATTTCGAATTACCATCGAGAGCGGACGATTTCAAATTACCATCGAGAGCGGACGATTTCGAATTACCATCGAGAGCAGACGATTTCAAATTACCATCGAGAGCGGACGATTTCAAATTACCATCGAGAGCGGACGATTTCGAATTACCATCGAGAGCAGACGATTTCGAATTACCATCGAGAGCAGACAATTTCGAATTACCATCGAGAGCATACGATTTCAAATTACCATCGAGAGCAGACGATTTCAAATTACCATCGAGAGCGGACGATTTCAAATTACCATCGAGAGCGGACGATTTCGAATTACCATCGAGAGCAGACGATTTCGAATTACCATCGAGAGCAGACAATTTCGAATTACCATCGAGAGCATACGATTTCAAATTACCATCAAGAGCAGACGATTTCGAATTTCCTACGAGTGCAGACGATCTTAAACTACCGAGGAGAACAGACAAGTTCTTACCATAAAAAAGAGACCAGACGGGGTTTTCGTCGACTTAGAAATATTCCGACGATTTTACTAACTTCGAGGAGAGCAGGCGAGATTACGTAATTGTGAGCAGACCAGACTTGGTATAAAATGGATTCATTAATTCAACTTGGCCGGTAAGCTTTAGCGCCGACTGGCACTTTCGACCTACACCAGTGTAGTCAAGGTCGATATCACGAGCGGGAGTCCGTGGCACGAGAGCCAAGACGAAATCGCCCCTCCACCCAGTTCATTACCCCGCCACCAGTTGCAACGCTATCCCAATTGTAAAACGGCGGAGTTACTATTACTCGTAATAGTTCCCTTTCCCGCCGCTAGTTGTGCAGAGAAGCTCGTGGCATGCTACGGTGCGACGACGCATGTCACTGCCACCAGTAGATGACCTTGACACCACAGACCTACACTGTTGCTGAAGGCCTGCAACGCTTAACGACGCGTACCGATACTGGCACTACTGAAGCTTGCCAACGCTTCGCACCGGAGACGTGGCCGCAGCAGTAACTTCAATTACGCGAGTTGCAACGCCGCTGCCGGGAGATCTGTGAAGGGCCCCTTCCACGGCGCGGCGCGGGTATTTGACAGTGGCGTAGCGTGACCCGCGCGTTTGGGGATGCTCAACAATAACGCCAACTGAACACATTATGATGTTCAATGTTCTCTAGAATCTATGTTATCAAAACAAATGTAACAATACTTCAGCAGATTTATGTCAGGAGAGTTCTTGAAAGCAAATTATGCAATGGCTCAGCTTTAATTTTCATGCGCGATTGGCAATGAGATTACTTGTGAATTTATACAGTTCAGACCAAAATAATATTTAATATATTTTATGAAGAATGCATCTTCTTAGATATTAATTAAGAATTAGTAGGCAAACACTATTTCTCCTATTACGTGCCCATGACCAAGCAGAGAATCTCAAGTGAGAAAGAAAAATATGTCACTGGCAGTGTCAAGTGTGCTGGGCTCTCGTGCACAAACGAGCAACTTGCTTATACACCTCTTGCTCTTACGCCTCGCCCTGCTCAGTTGTAAGCTCGGTCGTATGCTAGCGTCAGAAACTCGTGAATCTTTAGGAGAGGGGTGAGGTGGGGAGGGGGGAACCTCACCGTCTGCGCATGCGTCATTGCCCTTCGCAATCTCTTGGCAGATGCTAGAACCATTTTAGCATCCAAGCAATCAGAGGCCAGCTTGTACCAACGCGCCGAATTCAATCACAGGAAACCACTTTAAAATTAACACAAAATGTGTTTCGCTCAATGAACCACTTGTAAGTTTATCGATACAATATTTGATTAACACTTGACGTAGGGATGCTCAGCATCTTAGCGTCCCCTGACGCTACGCCACTGGTATTTGTGTGCCTCGAGTTCGCCAAGACTAAGCTACGCCGCCGCCGCAGCCCCTTTTCTTTTCCGCTACGCGCCAGCGATCCGCGCGTCAATGGGCCCGAACTTCCTTGAGTGCAGACAACCGACTCAAGACCTCACCAACGCAATTACATTTTAACCCGGAGATGTGTGTAGTTATAGGTCTTGTGGAACTGCTAAAACAGAGTTATTAGAGACTTGCTGAACAGACATATATCGTCAAGAGAGAAGACCTAAGGTCCGATTAAATTAAGAAGGTAATTGACATTTGTGAGTGGAGGGGAGCGACGTTGCCAGGTCGCAAACCACTGAGCACGTGTTACCGGTCCACAAAAACAAACACTTCAAAAAATACGTGTAAAAATAGGACAAAAGCCTAACCTCAACGCAACTCATCACAACACAGTACACATTGCGCGCGCAGCACAGGCAGAAACGCGGGCGGCGCGGCGGCAGGGAAGTCGCTGTGCGATGCTCAAATGTTCCCCGAGTTCGGCAGTGGCAACTGAGCGACCTGACACGTCACGTTTTGTCTCTCTGGTTGGCAGCTGCCATGGAAACGGGAGAGGCGTCCTGACGTCACACAGAACTGTCAATCACCTTCTTAATTTAATCGGACCTTACTTAATGCATGTTCATCGCAATTTGTTTTATGTAGCTTAAAATTCAAGGAAAAAATGTAAAATACTGTAGTAGAAGTAGAAAAAAAAATATTAGAAATAAACAAGTGGGCTCCCTTCAGGACCACGTTCAAGGTGTTTATTGGAATTTCATTTAGTAGAGTATGTTGAGCACACCCACCTGATCTCAATTACATTGAGTAATCTAATCCAGAGACACCAAACCACGAAGATAGTCTCGGCTCCATCCCGGGTTGTTACGATAAAAATCTCGGGCTGCTGTCTAAGATTGCAGTGTAAAGTAAGTTCAACTTCCTGCTTGCGGAGCTCGCCTGGCGCCCAGCCCTGGCAAGCGAACGAGAGGGGGTTCGTTACATCATGAAGTTTCTCGAAAACTAAACCTTTACCTGTGAAAGTTGTTAATTTGCACATTTCCAACAATTTGTAAACACTATTGTATTTGTGAGTTAAGGTGCCTCAAATTACTTCTAATGATGTTTTTCGAAAACAAAAATTTTCTGTGAAAAAGAGCTTCAATTTATAGTAGCGCTTAACCGCCATTTTCTTAAAAACGGCTCCAAATATTTCAAAGAAAATTGCCATTTAGGACGAAGTTTTACTGCTTTAATATTCTTAAAATAGTATTTCCGTTCTACTATAAGGAAACCGAAAAATTAAGAAAATGTCAAAAATTGTACTTTGGGCGACGATAGATGGCAGCTGGCAAGAGTATGTAGCAAGTTCGAATACGGACTCACCACACTCTTGAACTCGTAGCTAGCCGAAACCAAAAGAAATAGAAAACAATTGGTGAAAGTCTGTGCCATTCTGTAGCACCACTAGTTTATATACATATGTGAATCAAATATTATGTTCAATAGCGAAAAACGGCAAGAGTATATTCGTCAAATAATAGTATTTTATTGCATTTTGTTGTTGTTGCTATTATTATTATTATTATTATTATTATTATTATTATTATTATTATTATTATTTCAATAAACGTAAACCGCGTTCTACGAGTATAAGTAAATGAAAATGAATCTCCAAAACGTACGTACGCGCTTAACTGAAGAACGCCTGCACCAAATTGGACAATTCTTTTTTTGTGTGTTTGTTATTGTCAGGGCAAAGTTTGTCTAAAATAATATTTTAAAAAAATCAAACAGAAAACTTAAAAAAATCTCATAATATGAAAAATGAGTGAGTGAACGAGACAGAAGACTGTGAGAGATTTTCAATATATTAACAAAACATTGACAGATTTACTTTCAGTTGTTTATCCAGCAGCTGATAACTTCAAATGTATTTAAAGTGTGGATAGATTGATATTAATTCATACACATTCACCGTTTCTTTCGCAATAGCAAAACGGTATTTTGTGTGTTTTGATGTGGGCATCGTCGTGTTATTTATATTATTATTGATATAAAAATGTCACCCGTGAGGCATCAAAATATCGGTCGGCGTACACATAACGCAAGTCGAATTCACAATCTTCGAGACAATGAGACTGATGATGAGCGTAGGTATCGTTTGGAGGGAAACAGAATGCCAATTTCTCAAACGAGATCTACCGCGACTCCGGAAGAATCCATACCATCGAATTCAAGCAACAGGCAACAAAATAGTCGATAAAACGTAACAATTACCTATGACCGTTTGGCGTTTGGAGTATTATGATACAACAATCGATTACGTCGGCGATAAATCGGTCGATTGTGCAACAATGAGCATTATTTGATGCAATATTGCAATGCTTTGAGGTTTCCACTCGAACCGCCAGGATTATGTTGTGCGAATGGAAAGATCAAATTACCACAACTGACCACGCCACATGAACCACTGAATTCATTACTTTCAGGGCAAGAACCTCCATCAAAGCATTTCTTGCAGAATATTCAAAATTACACTAGTGCGTTTCAAGCGACATAGTTTGGTGCAAACATAGTTTGAAGAACGGGGTTCCAATCCAATTTTTAAGGTATTTATACCTGCCCGTATACGTACGTATATATGGAGATATATACGTAGTATAGGAAAAGTTATGTAATGCTGCGCGAAAAAATATACTGCCCGTATAATTATTACAGGGCCCTGGAAATGAAAAAATTGATATATTCAGTTGGTAAATTAAGAAAAAAATCTAACAGCCAGAATCGTGGTGCAGCCAGAATCCCTGTTTTGTAGGTCTTTGATACCGAAAAAACAATTCAAAGCAAAACGTCCGTCATTCTTCCGTCCATCCTTCCGTCCGTCCGTTTCTCAATTTTTTTTTACTTTATTTTACATGAAGTCCCCGGACATTTTCAAAATTCTCAAAAACGGCTCCAAATTTTTTCTTGTTTCTTGTAAGAATAGAGTAAAATACACTTATTAAGGTGGTATAGTCCGATTTTCACGGTCAACTCTAAATTTTCGAATATTGCACAAGTTTGAATTTTATTCGGCGTTTTCCACCAACTACAAAATTGCAGATAGATATTTTTCCTTCAAATAAAATTTGTTCTTCATAACAAAGATATAAGAATATTCAAGAGATTGAATAATAGAAATTTCACCAATTTAGCAGCAATCATTTCAGAAAAACGAGTCATCTTTTCAGCGTACTTAACATGAGAAGAATAGGCCATTTAAATTTCCCATAACAACTTACAAGACATTCAACTGGTTTATCATAGACAAGCCGCAATCATACAAGACTTTCAGACAATCATACATCAAGGGTAATGAGAAATCTTAATTTCTTCAATAATTCTTACAAAATATTTATTTTGAAAAGATAATGTTGGCTGTGGTGAACATAATAGGCGTGCAGCCTAAAACAAGAAAGGGGGCAATAACATTTTGGGGGCCCCTTTTTTATTAAATATCACATTTTAGTGTTAAATAAATAAAATAATAACTAAATTATAACTTTAATTATACAATTAATAAATGCATTTGATTTTATGTTGAACTTTTTGCGCGGTTACCAGACATTTCGGAGAGTCTCCCTATGAAGTGTCATGTAACAACTCCTCAAGTTGTCAGTTTAATAAAGGGGAAAATCAGGAATTAAACACTTGAAATAAAATGTTTTATTACGCAAGGCTACGGCAGCCCTTTCAAAATTTTCAAAGGGACCACGGCCCCTCGACCCCCCCCCCCAAGCGCACTCATGTGGTGAGCATAATGTTTATTCGTTTACATATTCAAATATTTGGTGAAATGAATTTGGAATTTCTAATATGATATAGCTTTTCGAACTTCAATTTTCAAAACAAGAAAAGTAGGTTCGCGAGGTATGTTATCTCTTCCACCCGTTTTGCCAATTGTTCCATGGCCACCAATTTTGCCAGGAGCTAGGCCAGCTGTTCCAATATCCATATTGCTGAGCCATTTCTGGATAGCGGGAGACATAATTATAAGGCTGATAAACATTAGCGGGCCAATACCATCCTGAAAACCCCTGTTGACCGACGCCATTGTTATTGTTGTAGGTAACCTGAGGAATAGAACTCTGTTGCGAAGGCGAATCACCAGGTCTAGACGAACCGACTGCTCCCGAGCTCTGAGGCTGGGAAGCAGTCTGTGGTACAGAATGACTCTCGTGAGCAGAACTGCCCTTTGATCCCCCGGTAGTAATCCGGTTGCCTTGTCCCATCTGGTCTCTAATCCACGGGAGGAACGAAGCCACTCGCGTGTACAGACCTGGAGTCTCGGGCTGTCCACAGCCGTAGCCGAACGCCACTATACCTGTGCAGAAAGTACAAGAAATAGAAACAAAATCGATTCGTTAATGGAATATCTTCATTAATACTAAGAAACTAAACGCCAAATTTACTGCTCCTTATAAAAGTAGTACTAATAAAAAGACAACAATCTTCTTTCCAGAAAAAAATTTAAAAAATTTACGGGTCAAGATTTGCAAAAATATTATGAATAATTGAAATACGAAAAGCAACGGAAATTAAAAAGGAACCTAAAAACTGAGTACGACTTTCTTCACAATCAATATCTACCCTAATATATAAAGTCAGAAGTCCGTTGAATTGCAGTGCGATAATCTCTGAGTCTACTGAACGAATACCGATGAAATTTTTGTGATAACTTCCTTCAACGGTCTGGAGTACTATAGGCTATGATTATAACCATAAACCTCAATATATTAACAAAATAAATACTTTTCTGGACATTTTTAGCCTAGCGTTACATTATAAATTACATATATAAAATAGCGTTAGATAATAAAATACATTATTGTACATCGAGAGTGCATCAATGTCAATAGTTTAGCTGCGCGTCACCAGAAGATTACGTCTGAGATCTACTACTGATTTCATTAATGTACAGAATTGCTTATTTAGAAGACTTTGTTTATTTTTCACAGTCAGTAGTATAAAACGAAATATTTCTGAGCTTTTTCCGATTTATTTATAAAAGTATCTTGAATATTGATTTGAATTGCGTGTAGGCGTGGGTGCAGTAAGTGTACAAGACACTAAATGTTTGGAAGAGATCATTTTCTGATGGATGTGGTTAACATTGCCGTAAAAAGTTATGAGTGGACACATGTTTAGTTGTGGTAAATTAAGCATAAGTATTATATATTTGTAGATTAAACAAGCGACAGTGCGATTTACGTGTTATTCTGAAACTGACGGGGGGATGCATGTTTTAGAGAAGTGTGGAGTGGAGAGTGGGATAGTAGAGAGTGCCTTTGGGTGTTGAAGGAATGATTAATTGATGAAAGTTAAACAATAATATAATTTTTAGTAAAAAGGCAGTATACTTGAAGTAAAACAGTATTAGTAAATGTCTATTTGGAAAAATTTAATGTGTGACAACGCTGGTTTTGAAGGTTGTTATTTTAAATAGAAAAAGTGTAGTAAAGCCGGGATCCAAAAATCCGAGATCTGTGATCACGGATTTTTGGAGATATTATAATCGCATAAGTGGTTAATGGCTCCTCTCGGTCAGCCACAATTTATCAAGAATCCTGAAACAGGTTCTAGAATTTAATTAAAATTAATTTAATTATTTCTGAACGTCGATTCATGCGGCAATACGCGAGAAGAAAAATTGTATAAAAAAAATATGAAAAAGAGTAAGTTTTATAACGTGGCAATTGATTGAAAGTATTGGTATAATATATAAAATTTCACAAACAGAATGTACATAAGTACATGCACTTTATTTTTTAGTTTAGATTTGTATTATTTTCAGTTATAAAAAGAAAGAAGTTGGGGGGGGGGCGGGAACCCCAATACGACTAAAATTTAAATATTTTTTAGTGAGAAGTGTTTAAGTGTGTACGAAGACCATATTGGAGCAAGGCAGAGCGAGGGGGGACAGGGTGGAGGGAATATACAGTAGAATAGAAGTAGGCTCTGCCAAAGGGCGGAAATATATGGAATTCCTCTTTCTGTTTAATATAAAATTATGATAAATACCCCGGGAACACGGGGTACTTCAGTTAATACAGGTATAGACTGAATAATATTGCCTGAAAATGAAGGTATATTTTTTCTTTATAACAAATTTATGAGATAACACTGCAAGTTCCATTTAATAAAACTAATTAGTAGATATGGAAATGCAGATGAAATTCAGGTTTTCTGTTCGTACAAATGCGACATGGAACGATTAATGTGTGTTGATCTAATACTGAATTCAGTTGTATCATTCGCAAGCATAAACAATCTTATCAGCAATGAACTATGCATTGAGCTTGGAGGGAAAAGCACTCCAAACCAATTACACTGCAACTGACCTACTGGACATAACATGCATTTATAACACTTGTACTGATACCAATTTCAGTCGAAACCTTGACAATAGTATTCCGTGACTGAAAACTAATTTCATGCAACATAATACTCTCATTCGAAAGGATTCTCGCTTTCGATGGATCTATTACCCTGATTGGATTTCAATAGATCCTCTTTTTTCCAATACATAAAACAGATGAGAAATAGTGAATTATGTTTCATAGTCACTAAGTAATCATGACCTAAAAAGAAATGATTGAAAGTAAGCCCGTCCGTCCGTCCGTCAGTCTGTGAACTACACTAGAGCCTAAACTATGAGTACGATTTCTTCCAAAATGAATATTCCCCGTCGATCTGACTTTACTCGAGGCGCCACGATTTTGAAAAACATTCTTCCAATTTGGAAGGTACTTTACATAAAGCTTCTCAGATATTTTCAAAATTTTCTCGAAACCTACTCCGAATTTTTTCTTTTAATTTCTTGCAAGAATAGAGTAAAATACACTATTAAAGGTGGCAAGGGCCCTAATTTCTCGGTTAACTCTAAATATATGGGAAAATTGCAGACGTTTTAATTTTTTTAGCCTTTTCTTTCCATTACAAAAGGGACAATCCATTTTAAGTAGGCCAGAATTTAAAAAATTGGGTCGCTCAACCATCTCTAAAAAAATCATATTTAGTACATAAATTTCCTTATGTGTTGACAGTTCAAAAACATTAACTTTTTTATTGTAACTGGTTTAAAAATGGCGGCATTTTGGTTTCACGCCGTGCACCATTTATCGCGTTTGCAGACATTTACTCTTTTCTAAATTACTCCGCTCTAGATTGTTCTAGCATTCTAGAAAAAAAAAGTATTCGATTCAGTATACTCTGGCTTGCAAATCGAAATATTATTTACCTATCTTCTATGTTTATCTGGGGAATATTTGCAACCAAATCAATGAAACGCGAATGAACGAAACTCGATTTTTAGAGAGTGATTTCTCATAGAAGGAATGAGAAGAAACTGCGATAGAAACAGCGAGTTGTTCACTACTTGGTTGATTTAGATGTTTTCAAATAATAGCTATGATGTTAGTAGCGCAGAAAAATGCAATATTTCAACACTAACTACTTGTTTCTAATAGCGCGAGAAAGTATGTGCTCTTGTAGCACCTCCAGTTATTAAATGTTAATACGAATACTCAGAAGTGTACAAACAAGCCGAATTTTCGTCCGGCTCCTTCATTCAAGCTCATGTTGGGGAAGCTGGATACAAATGTATGTGGAGATGGTATCAAGCTCCAGCAAAGAAGATGCCTCAACCTCTATCGCCACCAGTCGTTTGGCATGTCCATAGCGTCATGAAACTTCAAATCTGACATTTTTCTTCCACCATTTTATGAGGCGTCAAAAAAGCATTCCTTCAGAACGCATCTTTAAGGCCAGATCTGGTTAGGAATCGAGCATCCCCCTTAATTGCAAGACTGGGAGCTCAAGACAGCTTGATCCTGTGCAAACTAAAGACATAGGAGAAACAGATGAATTTTCGACATTATTATCTGTCATTGCACTAAAAACTGTAGCAGAGGCTACGAAAGCCTTCATGAAGTTTTTACCTCTGAGCCAAATTTCCAGATAAAATTTTTCAATGGTTCCCATGTTAGTACAACAATAACGACAAGCGTCGGGTAGCCGGTGCGATAGTGGCCACCGAGCGGTCCCTAAAACCCCAGCATGCATAACGCGCATGCTATCACTTCCGCGAAGAAAAGTGACCTCTTCTGAAGGCGAATGAGAAATTTCTCATTAGTTGGTGTTTCCCTATCGTAAAACATCAGACATAAGATAGAAGTGAAATTTTATGATCTGTCCGATTATCATGGTTATAAAGTGGCCAGAAGAAGTAGCCGATTGTTGCAATGATCTTTACGTAATAATAATTGTAATATTGTGTCGATGTACGAGTAAAAGAAAAATTACATTGCTCCTACCCCAAGGCAGCCAAAGCAAAATTTATGTGAAAGCAACAGTTTATTGGCGTAACTAATTTTAATCTTGATTATTTTTATTTGTATAGTATGTTTACGATCCTTCAAAATAACAATAATGCAGTAAGTTATATTTTCACTTCAACATATACTGCCCTTGTCAAATATAATAATATGTTTAATAAATGTCATTTTAACAAAGGACGTTTATTAAATAATAACATATATACTAACATGTAAATCTAAGGGCTGCAACCGTAGTTCAAAACGCTTCGCTTTATTTCTCTATAGAACACTTAAAACTATTTCACCCCACTAGATCCTTTAAATATATTTAAAAATAACCAGCATATTGATGTTAAAGGTAATGAATACATACTACTTAATTGAGTGTCCCATATCATAAATTAATAACAGCAATGAATGGAACTTACCAATCAAAATGTTTTTCCCGTTTTCTTTCACAATTAGAGGACCACCGCTGTCTCCCTGTACAAAGAATTGGTTAATTAATATTCACAGCTCATATCATATTAGAGCTCAATGGAACCTCCATTATCCGGGAACACAATTGGCCGTGTGTGCATGGTAGCAAAAATGATTAAATGAATGACCTCAGTTGTGTCAGTGACGAGACATACAACCTAGGGATGATTCAACTAATTTGAGAAAATCTAACTAATCGAGTGATAGGAGAATGAACTTTGAACTGATCACGGGAATCAAGAGAAAAAATTAGAACGGAATTGCTGAATAAAAACAAATCAACAAATTTTTCAGAAATAACAATCAGTTATTTCTGAAAAAGTCTAGTATAAAAACATATTTTAAAACATTCTATATGTAATCCTTTATATCACAGTTCATTCAACTAAGAAACGTTATGTTGATTCTATGATATTTTTGATTTTCCGGAGATCCCTTTTCCAGTCATTACTCCGGATAATGAACGTTCTAAGGTATTCTGCATTCTGTACTTAATATACACTTTCATAATTATGCTAAAAGAAAATTATATACTATATTTTAAAACAATGGAGGAGCTGTCACCGCAAGCAAAATCCCGCAAGCAAATGTGTAGGTCGGAACCGGATCTCACGATCCATGCTCCAGGCGTGGATCGTGACGTGGTATGCGGCTGTGCTGCATGCTTCAGGGTCTTTTAACTCCCTTATAATGTAATGGAGTCCATCCCAGTGGCGCGCTCTCCAGCATCACCTTCTTTCAGGAACTAAAATACGAACTTCTGTCAACGATACTTGGAACGTGCGCGGCTGTTGCGTAGGTTTGCGAGACGTAAGCAGGAGCGTAATGTTACAAAAGGTAGCGTTGAAGTTCGCGCTTTCTTCACGAGTTGCATATATTATGAATGACAACACTTATACTGCGATTTTTGTAGGAAGAGCTCTCAAGATAACTCAAATCCCATCTTCGCGATGGAATATGTCACGGCATTTCGTATCATTCACAGTGGTTCCGCTAGATTTCGCACAATCGCGACCGTATGAAGCAGTGCTTGCGATCATGCGACTTCTACCGGCAAGACCGAGAAAAGACGCGAAATGCCGTGACATATTCCATCGCGAAGATGGAATTTGAGTTATCTTGAGAGCTCTTCCTAGAAAAATCGCAGTATAGAGGACACTTTTCATACTTCTCACAAATTAGCCAATTTTTAGGTGCGGATGTTGGCGAGCCTAACATGCAGCTGTACTCGGCGACACTAGCGCCTCCTATTGTAGTACCCTCGAGCTTTGTCTCCTGTTTTGATGGAGAGTTGCAAGGCCTTGTCGTCAGTAGCGGATCTACGGGGGAGGCATGGGGGACATGACCTCCTCCCCCCCCAAGGCCTAAAGCAGTGTTGTCAAGGTCGATGCCACGAGCGGGAGTCCGTGGCACGAGTGCCACGACGAAATCGCTCCTCTACGCAGTCATTACCTCGCCATCAGAGACAACGCCATCCCTATTGTAAAAAGGCGGGTTACTAATTGTTTCCTTTCCTGACGCTAGTTACGCAGAGAAGCTCGTGGCATGCTACGGTGCCATTACCACCAGTAGAAGACCTTGACACCACTGGCCTGGAGTTTCCTTCGTTACCTTCCTTTATTTGGAAAAATTGATTTAAATATGTTTATTATTATTATTATTATTATTATTATTATTGTTTAATTATTTAGATAATTTGTAAGGCTACAAAATTAATATACAATATATTAACAAATCTATTTATTATTAACAAAAATCTATTAAAGGGCAAGGAATGGCCCCCGCCCCTGCTTGGCGTGCTCTGACCTGGCAGGTATCGACGCCGCCGGCGCGGCGGCCGGCGCACAGCAGCGAGGGCTGGCGCGCGTAGAAGGCGGGGATGGCGGATTGCAGGCAGGCGGCGCGGCTGAGCACGCGCACAGTGGCCACGTGCAGCTCGCAGGGCAGGCTGCTCACGTCGCCCTCGCGCCGCTCCCCGAAGCCAGCCACCTGCGCCTCGCGGCCCGCCGCCTCCGGCTCCCACGGCGCCGACCCCGACCCTGCGCACGCGCCAACACGCACTTGCCACTACCTCCTACCAGGTGGATGGAATAAGGGGTATGGAGATGAGAATTTATAGATTTAAGTGAATTATGTAAATATAAAACATGTTACCTTTGTGTAAATTAGTAAATGTCATAAACAATTGGAGATATAAATACAAATGTATTACTCGTTCACTTTACATTTGCAGACGGAGCGCTGCGATCTGTTTACATGAAGTCACCGCCGACTGAATGAGAAACGCACGTCCGCAGTAGATACTGACCGTTTAATATGATATAGATGACGGTGAGCAGCACACCGAACTCCGGTGGGGCAAGAATATAACCATTAAGCAGTAGATAAATGCAAAGAAGAAATAAAAATATTGTACGTGAATGTTGTGAATAGCGTGTGGTGTGATCTATTTTATTGTATATTACATTAATCATTAAAAGGCGCGACTCCAGCTCACTGTCAGAAAGGAATAATTCGTCAGTTGTGTCCGTAGCGCTTGTGCTGCCTTCGGAGAGAGCTGATTGGTCAAATGCTGATTGACATCGGGGACATTCGTGGATTGTCGGTTGTGTGTTCGGGCCTTCACTTTCAAAACAACATTAGTTCCTAATTCTATCGTCTGCAAATGTAAAGTGAACGAGTAATAATACGATCTAGGTTTGCAGGTAGGAGCGTAGCTCATGGACTCGCACCTGCCTTGTCAAATCCACTAAGCGGTAATGTAATCCAATTGTAAAAGAGACACAAATAAAAAAACAAATACCTCCAGTCAAGCATAGAAAATTCACGCCAGTGGCGGATTCAGAGAGGGGTCATCGACGCCATGGCCTATCCCCGAAAGTCCTAGCGTTTTTCTTTGTTATTTTCCTTTATTTAAAAAAAATAATTAACAGTTTATGCAATTAGTTTATAATGATAATCTTGATTGTATAAGTACATGTTTTGAAAACGAGCGACGTTACGTTTGAGTTTTCAAATTTGCACTAATGCAATAAAGCAATATTATAAACTAGTTGCATACGGTATTTTAGGTACAACAACATTATAAATTTATAAGAGAATCAAACTTAATTTTTGGAAACAACTTTCTTGTGACGTCTCGGGTGTTTAACATCTGTTCGAGGAAAACGGCGGCCAGCTGTTTCGTTCACGTTTACCTCCCAACGATTCTCGCGCTGCGATTGGCTGAATGTGTGATAACGCAATGATTCGTACCGCAAAATGCTAATACGTCATCATTTGTGCCGTAAAATGCCCGACTGCGAATAATTTCTTGCAACACAAAAGGTCGTATATAATGCTGGTATACAAAAATATGTTAGATTTATGTAATTGTTCGTACAAGCAAGCTTAATTATCTTATATATTATTTCTCAAAGGGTTGTTTGGTCTTTTCAATAAATTGGGCGACATACGAAACCGATCTGTATAAAGAAGCAATGGATTGAAAAATCGTGTTTCTTTTCACCTGCACATGTGACATTCGTATTGAAAAAGGGCGTTAAAAATACCTAAATATTAAAAAAAGTAGTAATTCGGGATCTGTTAAGGCACTATAAGAGTTTGTAGAGTCCTAGGATCTGTAATATCTGATTGCCGCGCGATCTATCGGAAGAAAATTACACTCGGACGGTGGCGGGAAATGCAATCTCAAGCATTTTTGTTTGTTTCAATTTAGTGTAGGTTGTGTAAGCACGTGAACGTGATTTTCTACATTGAATAGAAATCTTGAAATATGAGAGGTTAGTGATCTTAGTGAGGTTAGGTCGTTTATAATGCTGGAATACAAAAAAAGAATTTAAGCAGAAAACAGTTTGGTTATTTGACTAACCGTGCGATTTAATCGCACGGGATCTCACTAGTACAAAGTAAACAAAATGCACATTCTATATACAAGTCATTGTACATTTCATTCTGTATTTTATTATATTTTATTTTCTCATTCTGTATTTTATTTTAATTTAACAGCATTCATACAAATCCGTGCTCTTAACGGTTCAGTTCTTGGAATTTCGACATAAGCAACGCCAGCCCGCAGTTCCCCAAACTCCGCCGCCCCCAGTGTCCGTCCCGAGAATATCTGAATTCATCCGTGCAATTTCGCATCCGTTACGAACCGAATCATGCAACACACATGTAAATTCTTAATATTGAATAACATGTATTTTAATATAATGAACTCAATCATTACCGCAAATCTAACATTTGCCATAATATTACGTGGCTTCTGATTGGCCATTTCTAACTTTGCGCGCGGATGCGCCGCCGCGTAGTCGACAACGGTTGCCACAATCTCCAGTCTTGAGAAAGCCACCACGCGGCGCGGACGCTAGGCCACTCTCGGCTCAATGCATGACGCAATATTGCAAATGCACGTTTAAACATTGCTCGTCGTACCACAACAATTGTTAAGTGCGATGCCACCACTACTTCACGTCTTTATATATGACAGTGAGTAATTCTTTCATACGACATGCAATCTCGCCACGTGTTGAACTTGTATTACTGCTTCATGACTGTATTGCTGCGGTTACTGCGAACTGTGACATGTACCATTATTAGTGTGTACAAACTGTGTTAATTAGTGACCTGCTTATTTGTTCCATTGCTGGCTTATACGGAACACGTATCCTGACACATGTACAACTCTGCTATAATTTACATGCAACTGAACTCGTGTGCAATACTATACCTCAATTCAATGTGCAATCTTGGCTCTTGTTTTTTAGTGTGTGGTCAAAAAACAAGATTATCATGCCACAATCAGTGTCATTGTATTGCAGTCAAATAATTGAATTTCAACGTATGAACTGCGCCATGTACTTGGCAACGGTACATTTGGCCTTGCGTGCCCACACAGACTTCCCCCACCATGCCTGACTACGTCATACCTGCAGCTCTGACGTCATCGCAACTTCAACGTCATCGCGGAACTTCACAGCACAAAATCATAAGTCACGCAGATATAGCACATGTTCCTTCATATGGTCAAACCTGATTTCTGTTTGTTTGTATTCAATGCCAAATTAGTCATTAAGCCTTGCAAGGTGCCCCTTTTTATTGTAATTTGTTAATTTTTATAATACAGATATGTGATTCCTTTTCAATAATTTCACTTGTGACAATGACAGCACCTTAACTTTCCTTACAGGACTCAAAAGACTGGTGGCTTGTCTGTAAATATTACCACCAGTGGTCCTCCGCTACCAAAGGAAATTTAAGTAAGATGCCATCAATTCCCATGCAGTCCACTGAATAGCGCATCACCTTACAGTAATTATTTAAAAATAATATTGTATTTCATATCATCAGAATGCCGTATCATAAAAATACTACGAAAGTAACATACAATGTAACAAGAAAAATGCTTACTATGTAACAAAAATCTATGATGTCCACCCTCCCTCCAAATACTCGCTGAAACCGACCCTGATTCACGCAATCATAGGAAAAATTCATTCAGCACATTAAAGGGATTGGCGAAGTAACGAGATACGCCACACTAGCCTCAACACTTCTCTTATCCCATACTCCAAACACCCGAGTTGTTATACCATAGCCCGCTAGTATGCATTAAAAGCCTCGGCGCTCTGACCTCCTCCTTGTTACAGCTAAAAGTTCCGCTACTGACTGCTGGCGCGCTGCTCGCCGACCATTCCTCGATCTGCTGCTGCACGAAAATATACGGAGATCCGCATTACAAACTCAAAGCTTTTCGACTGAAGGGCTTTGAATTCAAGTATTTAGGTATCTCCATTACTTCTTTAGTAACAATGTTCTTCACGACCTCTGATAAAAAAATGTTCACAATTTATGTCAATGATCGTTATTAAATGTATTGCGCTCTCGTCACATGCAAGGAAACTGTTTCTTTGCAAAGCTGGCTTAATATATTTTTGAATATTTTTTTTCACAACAAACCTTGGAAGTTATGGTACAGCCTTCACAATAAATTGTTCTACCACATAAATCATTCAGAGTTATTTAAAGATGAGACTATTTATTTATTTAATAACCACCCTTGCTAATTATCTTCACATAGTAAATAAACATTAACATACATTCTTAACGTTTCTAAACATTAATAAAATGTGTAACACTTACTTCGGTTACCTAACAATTCAGTTTATTCTCAAAATTTGATAAAAATGTTGAAAAAGGACTCACAAATAGTTAGTGGCGTATCTACGGTATGGCAGACATGGCACGTGCCATGGGTGCCACTCTCAAGGAGCGCTATTTAAAGTATACCTATTAAAACAAGTAAGAGCAATTGTAATTTGAAGTATCCTGACAGGGGCGCAAATTCGATGCATGCCATGGGCGCCTGAACGCCTCTGCAAATAGTACAAACAATTTTTGTTTACGTTCAATAAAAACATACTGGCCCCAAGTTCTGGGAATGATCATCTGAGACAGCTTTGGATATTTCTCGTATTGTAACACTTTTCAATAAAAAAGTGACATTTTTTCACAAACGTCATTGGAGATCACGAGATGTCTGATTGTTGATTTTTATTTGTGATGTTTGATTTATTGTTCTATCATTGTTGTGGAATTTGGAAGCGGACTACGCAAAGAATTAGAATGTCTACATTATTTAGTTGCTCTTATTGAAACTCTCTAATAGTTTTTTCTTGTATCTCCTTGAGATCGCCAATATGAATTTCGCTAGTCGCAAGTAACTTTCTGATTCTATCTCTAGGTGAGAACGTTTTTACCAGGGCAATAGTAATTTGGAGTACTTTTTGTTGAGTGAACTTTCCTGAGTATTATTTGCAGCAGGGTCAATATTTATTTGTAACAGCGTCTGTCGTCCGTTTTAGATCTAATTTCTTCCAGTTTTTAAGCGATTTTTTTCTTCACGAACACTTCTATTTTGAATTTTTACTTTTTGAGCGTGTAATATAGATTAAAGAATAAATACACTTTGAAAATATAAAAATAGTATAAAACTGATAAAATAATAAATTTCTATTTTTTTCGTTTTCATCCATTGTCTTTAAAAATCTTAAAGATATTATGTGCATTATAGTTCTCTTTGAAAACCTAAATATAAGGAAAATATTAGAAATAATTAAGAATATTGTTTTTCATATGTCAAGAAGAATCACTACTGGCTCACTAACCTAGTACATTTCACGCATGCTATGTATTTGAGGTTTAAATTGAAGTATTCACTCTACAATTTCTTTTAAGCAAACTGCACAGTGAAATATAATTTCAGTATTCTTTAGTATTACCACCAACATGAGTTTGCCATGCCTCATATCACTGTACGTGACTAAAATTGCCAGAAAGACGGGCATTTACACATGTATTAAGGCGGCCTGAAGGTCTGGCGAATGGTCGGCGACCAGCGCTCCAGCGGCCACAATGTGAAACTTCGTCCGTTGGCTGCCTTCCATAAGGATCGGCGAAGGCGCGGCTGTTAGGCATACTAGCGGGCTATGGTTATACAAACGTTCTCGACACTTCAAAACGAAAATTAAATATCTGCAAGTCTTATTTTGAAATTTCAATGAATATCTAGTAATTTTGAAGAACAGATTTTAATAAAAAATCTACCTTCAACAGCGTAGTAGTTGTTGAAAGGCGCCTCAAAATGTCAAATCTTGCAATTTTAGAATGTACAAATAATTCAGTAAAATTCGAATTTTGCAGTTTTATACCCGTCATTTGTTATACTAAGCCTAACGTGCACTCTATCTGTACAACACGGACGGCAGATTTTGTGTGGGTCCCGCACTTCAGGAAGGGGTGGCACGGACAGCACGGACAATGAATATCTAGTAATTTTCGGGCACTTCGCGTCGCACTTGAGAGCGACGGCTTCATAATTTAAGTAAAGAAGTAATCGCATTGGGTTCCTTCTTAAATGGCAGATGAAGGAAATTAGGCAAGGAGTCGAATAAAGTCCAAATTATCTTTTCTAAACAGAACGATGACAAAAGGGGAATTTCACATACTATATCTCGACCTGGTGGAAGATGAAAAATCATTTCAGTTCTGTAGGATGTCCCACGATACATTTGAGGCTAAATGGGATATTTTGAAAAATATACGATATCAACAAATATGTTGGTACCACAATTATATTGATGGACTCGTAAGCATTACTTTATTTAGAAACTTACGAAAATAATCGGCACTATAATTTACGCAAGACACATATAGCAAATGACATTGATTAATAAACTAATGAATCATTCCAAAACATGGCATAATTTATTCACCGTGCACAAATGAACCAAGTTTCACTAACACTGCTCAGCTTCTTATAAATACTTAGAAATTTCAATTTGGCAAATGTTACTCCCTTTTGAGATAGTTTGGCTAACCAATTGAATTACACTTTCTAACAAGGCAATACATTAAATAAAATTTAATAAACTATACAAATCGGGATAATTCTGGATCAACATAATTAAATTCAACGCATTCATGATCGTTCCATACCCTTCACATAACTTCAAAACTGAAGCCGCACAAAGCCCGATCCGACCGCGCCGATGTCATCGGCACGACAAAATGCCCAGAAGATCTTTCCTTCGGACTTTTTGCAAACGGCGGAGGGTGCGGATCGTCCCATCCCGCCTGTGCCGCCCTCATGCGCGCACCCTTACGGAATTCAATGTAATCAACATTTAAATAATCTCGTGTCCGTCCCATACCGACCCAGCGCGCTAGGCTTAAGAGAAACATATTTAAAGCAAATGGAGACAGTTGGAGACAGTTTTGAATCTTAATCTTTAATACTTTTTTATGTAATTCACCCCCAGAACTAAAAATTTTCGATTTAAATTCACAGAGCCGCTAAATCAGCCAGATTGAGGAATATCAAATTTGGTGAAAATCCTATGAACGGTGTAGACGCTAGCGTTGTTCACTGACGGACAGGCAGGCATTTTACCGTTCTTATATCAGTTATCCTTAAAACATGGATCCTGATTACAAAATACACTTGAGGAAGTAATTAACTGTATAGAAGCAAATTTACATTTTCGTATCATATACTGACAATCAGTGGAGAATTCTCCGAAACACGACGTATACCGGCGGTATATCTAATTCGAAGGGTATAAGAAATGTCTTCAGAGGTATGGTAATCCCCTAATTATTGATATTTTTAATGTCTATAACCAAGAGATATGGCTCAGTGCATCAACTGATGTCACTGCAGTAGCTCTGAACGAATTCAGGTCGAATTCAGTCGCTGAATTCAGAACGAATTCAGGTCGAATTCAATCGCTTCAATTTCTTGAGGAGAATTTTAGCGGCTGGCTGCTGTGATCGGTAGTTTTCCGTGGTTTCTCCGATCAACACCAGGCGAATGCCGGAGCAATACCCTAACGGGCCACGGACCGCGCGTTTTCTTTCCCGCATCTTCCTTTTCCTATCCTCACCCCTTACAAACATACACACACACTAACATTCACTTCATTACTGCACATGCCGGGAGACCCGTCGGGGGCTTAGAGCTTGCCCCAGCTGGGGCAGCGCCCCGCTGATGGGGGATACCTGGTTGGAGAAAATCCCACTAGT